>CM037091.1:600000-900000 GCA_020916435.1 Oxytropis ochrocephala | reverse complement strand
AACATGACAGCACCCGTGCATATGCACGGGTATCCTACTAGTATATATATATATACACACACACGCACATTCACCCATTCACCTCACATGATATATAAGACTGATATTCTTCACAATGTCTTTATGAATTTCGTCTACTGTTGAGATTAATTCTTGACATGGCTCTCAAAATCCATTGGAAATACAATCAGTGTTGCCTCTTTTCAGTTTTGCCACATCTTCATTCAAAATATAACAGGTGTTTGTTTATGATAAAAGAAATACATACCTTGAATGATTTAGAATGACGGATAGATGGGTCTATATCTAAAGAGGCTAAATATGACTGTTCTGCCGAATCGAATCTGTTCAATGCTAAAAAGGCATCGCCTTGGGAGATATAAGCCTGCAAAATTAATTAAAAACAACAATAGAGTAATAAGAAGCCATAAATCATGAGTTTTAGCTGAATAGATGTTTGTTCAATTGTAGGCACAACAAATACAAGTGAAAAACGAACATCCGCACTCTGATGATAGGAAAATAAAATTGAGGCAAGATCAAAACTGTTACACCTTCGAAACCAAATAAAATTGAGGCAAGATCATAACTGTTAAAATTGAGGCAGACGATGCTGTTCGTGGAGGATACCGGAACAACTATGAAACCGTGGAGAACACCGGAACAACGGGACTATCATTGGGACAAGAATGGCTCCTCCTTTTATCTAAATTCCCACAACTTCAATATGGTATCAGAGCAAGTTGTTTCTGTGACATATCTTTGTGCTTCACCATTCTGCCGCCGACAACACCACCTTTCAACTTCTGTTTTATCCCTTTTCAATTTATGTCCTTCAGCTGTTTACAACTTTCCGACGTGTCTTTTCAGTTTTTAAACCACCACCGTCAAGGTTGAGTTTTTAAGGTTGTTATTTCAAGCTAAGGATAACATCTTGTCCAATAATGTTTCAATTTATGTCCTTCGAAGCATTCTCAATTATATTGAGTCTTTAATATTTCAACAGATACTATTTTAGAATTTGAGTTGAACCTAACTCAACCTTATAAAATTGACTTGTAAGATGAGGGACGTCCTTTCATTATATACTCTATTGAGACTTTATCACTAGTCAATGTGGGACTTGAGTTTATCCCAATATGATAATAGTTGTAAGGTAGCTTGGTTGATTACAAAAGACTAAACACTAATCCCTATTTATAGGGAATACAATGACTAAACCCTAAATAAGAAAATCAAGAAACAAGAATAAATAGGAGATATTGAAAATAATCCTAGGAGATAATCTAAGATAAGAAACCGATCTTACTGTGATACTCTAATATAATATCATGATATTATATGATACTCCCTCAAGTCTCTTTTATAAGCAAAAAGTGGTCAATCGAGGTTAATGTATTTGATCGAAATTTAGAATCAAATACATCGACTTTTGCTGGCCACGTTTTGGTTATAAAAGTACTTTCTTATATTCTAAAACTCCCCCTCAAGCTAAAGCTTACTGAGCTTTAAGCTTGATACAAATATTCCATTTGAAAAAGAAAATATAACGACCAAGGTAACTAGACCCATACAAATATCTTGAGTCAACCAACGAGAAATGCCAGTGCCATCAACTAATAAGATTCATGCAAATAACAACAACCAATCAACCAACTAAAGAAATTGTTGTTGATTTTTACGAGAACCATAACAACCATGAGTCATCCAATAAGGTTTGCATCCAAGAACACACCACCAAACAACAAATTGAAGAAAACAATACCTACTCTCATTATCATTATAGTAGGTAAACCAAACCAAAAATGATTGTAGGCCAAAGACAACCTTGAACAAGAGGAAGTTACAACTTCAAACCTAAACTAAAACAATAGTGGGCCAGCGCTAACTGTAGCTGAAGGCCCAAATGGGAGAAGTACATCTTCAAACCAACAAGAAACAATATTGGACCAGCGCTTACAGCAATTGAAGTCCTAAATTAAGGTGTAACAACTCCAACCTAAACTGAAACAATATTGGACCAGCACTTACAACAGCTGAAGTCCTAACTGAAGGTATAACCACTCCAAACCAAACTGAAACATTATTGGACAAGACGTTATACTTAGCTTGAAATAACCAACTTAAATGGGACATTTCATCTATGACTGGTGCCGAGGACTCAACCTTAACAGTGGTGGTTTCATTGGGAACAGTTGCTGGAAAAAATACTAGTGGCGGCAGACGATGGCAACAGTGGCTCAAAAGACACGCGGGAAGTTGAAAATAACTCAAGAAGACAAACTTGCTCTGATACCATGTTGAAATAATAAAGACTTAGAATATAATTGAGAATGCTTTGATAGTAGCTTGGTTACAAAGACTAAACAGTAATCCCTGCTTATAGAAAATACAAAGACTAAACTCTAAAATAAGAAAATCAAGAAACAAATAGTACTAATAAATAGGAGATTGTTATGAATATTACTATTGGATGTTCATTACCCTTCACCTATCAGCTCATCATTATCTTGTGCAAGTGGTATTTTATGAGTGACTACTCACTTGCCAATTCTCATCCTATAAATAGGGTTCACTCTCATGTGTAGAGACTTACACTTGAAGAAAAATACAAAGACTTTCATCTTCTCTCCTCTCATTCTCTTGTTCTTCTTTTGATATAGTCTTGTTTATTTTATAACACATTATCAGCACCAAACTCTAACCAAGTGAGGTAATGTTGGTTCTTGGATACTACTTTGCATTTGTGCATGAATAGGATCTGAAAGTATACTTTTCAGTCCATGATCAGATTTTATATGATTTTATAACCCGTTCATCTTTCAATGATTGGTCTTGCATAGCCTACATCAGCGTAGCTCCATTGATAGGTTTCCACCCCCTTTGAATAGTAGTTCTCTTATAGGTGTGTTACTTGCAGGTCATGAAACGCAACTACACTAACCGAATATGTTATATGCTAAGAGATACTTTTTTCTATTTCTGGTTGTGGTTGATATATGCTAATTCACACAAATTTAGCAAAGGTGGGCAAAGTTGCAAAAATAATGAAAATGTTTGCTATCATTGTGGAGGCAAAGGTCATTGGGGTCGAACTTGTCATTTCAACCATGGCTGAACTAAATGAACCAATTGAACCATGACCCTAAAGTCTCACCAGCTCGATCTCGAGTCCGTTTTTAAAACATTGCTATTTTTATTATTTATATCAATGAGGATCAGAACCAAGTGAATATTTGACATGCCAGTGCAACTCCAAATGTCTACAAAAGAATAGAAGAACTTGATTCACCTCAGAATACTTGGGAGCTAATGCCAAAGCCTCCTTAGCATCTTCAAGGGCACCAGTGTAGTTGCCCAATTCCAGCCTTACAGATGACCTGGATGTCAAAATGCATACAATTAGAGCTGTCAAATTGGATCATCTGGCTTGACTCACTGGGCCAAAACGTAAAAACAGTCTGGGCTAGCCTAATTGCCTATTGAGTTGTGCTTTTGTAGCCCAACCCAAAACACTGGCCAAATGGACCGGACCGACCCAATTCAAATTTTAACAAAGGAAACCACACAAAATATTCAAAAAAAACATAAAAATAGGGCCCAATCTAGCCCATGGGCCAAAACAACTCGGTTCCTTTTTGGGTTTCTATTTAGCGCTCCTAGTCCGGCTCAGAACACTTAGGCCATCGGGCCAACCTATTGGACGGAGCCAAAATTGACACCTCTACATATAATCAGAGACCACTTTGCATGTTGTTTCAACTATAAACACAAGCATGCAAATATACATATGAGTAATGCTGTATGTAACGAAAGCTCCTGTGTACAAATTGCAAGAATAAACAGGCGCCGTTATTTCAAATATAAAAGAAACAGTTCAGTCTTTGTTTGACAGAATTCACGGGATAGATGGCAAATAAGATGATTTCGGATGTCTATGATGTGCATCGTGTTAAAAATTAGAAAGATGAAGATCCATCTCATAGGAGAAGTGAGAGCTTGATAGATAAATTCTCATAAGGAATCATGATAAACAAAGATGAGAATGTGTAGATGATACTCTCATTCATATTTTATAGTACTAACTAACCCTCTAACTAAGTCTAACAAAGTGAAACTAACTCATAAACTCTAATATACCCCCACAAATATTAAATTAAAGTCAAGTATTAATCTAAACATTTAAGAAAACTTAACAAAAGAGATGAACATTACACAACAAACACAAGATAGAATTTGTCCTATAGGAGACGAAAGCAGAAGAAACCATGCCTCAGCTCTGGAGTATCACCAAACAGAAATGAAAGTACTCTCTCGGACCAGAAACAAAGTCAGACCCAACGAATATCAAAAAAAAAAAGTCAGACCCAACAAAAGAGGCTAGCAATTTAGTCCAATAAGCCTAGTAATTGATGTGGCACAAAAGTACAAGGCAAGGCTGGCGGCGACACTCTATATCTTCTCTGGTGTGCAGCATTGAGTTGCACCGAACATTTGTTGTGAAATGCCACAAGGTGCAATAAAATGAAATAAAAAACAGTAAACAATGTAATGCAGAAACATGATGAGACACAAAACATTCTAAGAGCTGAGATACACAGTTTCACGCAGCAAATTTACGGCAAAGTGGCAAACGATGGTGATTTCCTTCTGTTCGTCAATGTTTTCATAAACCAGATCGGCCATAGTTGATTTGTTGATGAGCACTTGTCGTTTTTGCGCTTCTTCAAATTTTTGCGTTTTTTCTTCTGGAATCATTATCTTTATGAGAATGCAATTGACTTCTCCAATCTTGATGGTTGATCTGCCAATTTCTGAAATTATTTGCTTGGTCGGAATCAATATCATGGCAAGCGTGGATGTTTGAGCGAAACTGCCGAAAACAAACTCAAAATTCGAAACTTTTTCAATTGAGTCAGAAACCCTGGGATCAGAAAATTCTTCTTCCTCCTTTGTTTCCAAATTGAATTCATCTCCATCACATTCAAAGTCGCTATGAATTGTTGCACAACAATATCGCTCCCATACCATATTACAAATCCCAAGATCAAAGAGATGAATATCTATCTCATAGGAGAGATAAGCTAGAAAGCTTGATAGAGAGAAATTCTTAAGGAATCGTGATTAAAAAATATGATTAGTGTGTACATGATACTCTTATTAATAGTAACAACCCTCTAAGTGTAATTAGTTCAACTAATTACAGTTAGAGATTTAATGAATTGAATCTCTAATACTTCTTTTTTAGTATAGACTATAGAGCATTTTCCTATAATGAAATGGGAATGAAGGCAAATGTTGATAGGGAATAAAACACAAAAAAGAACTAGACAGAGGCAGAACAAAAATCCAGAGATCAAGTTTAACAAACCTGCATTTAAATGTGACATGAATACCACCAAATGGTTTTAAATCTATAGCCTGCATCAATAATTTATTTCAAAGCACGGCACAATCAGTCTCTCACTAAACTCAAGACTGATTATAGGAAAAATAGAAACGCGTGTGTGTACCTGTGAGAGCAAAAGCTCGGCCTCGGTGAAATTTCGCTTCACAAACTCCGTATCTGCCCTCTTCCTCAAAGCAAGCGCATCCAAACTACTCTTGGGATCGAAGCCATGGGAATTATCTCCTCCAGCAAACAGAGTTAGCATGACCTCGGCACCCTGAGCAGCCGTCCCGCAATGTCCAACGACGACGCCATCCGGCATGACCACCAGGTTGGGGCCAGCGCCGCACCGACCCAAGCAGCCGCACGACTTTACAGCGACGTTCGGAGGAGCAAGGCCAGAGAGGGTTTCTAGGGTTTGAAAGGATCCTTGTCTTCGGCAGGTGCGGTTGGTGCACACCCGTATTTCTTGGAGCTGCTGTGCTTTGGCGCGGGGAGGAAGGCGGTATCGTTTTGCTGGTGGGGTCGTCGCCACATAACAGGTGATGTCCATCGAGACCTGCTCTCCAATGTGAGTAAATAATGCTAAATATAGCGAATAAAAAATTCGTGAAATTTCAGGAATCAATTATTCGCTTGTAATATGGATTTTGGATTCTCTCATTCTCTTTTTTTCTGCGTTCAGATCCTCCTCAGCTGTAATTGCCTACGGCAATTGTCTGCTGCAAAACTGCAACCCTCGGATCAATCGGTAGGCATCACCCTAATATTACAATAATTAATAAATAAATAACTATTACTCTCTCCGGACCTATTTATAAGTAAAAATTCAGTTTTTAGATTTATTGGAAAAATAATGTTTCTAGTCTAGACTATAATATAGTCCAAATACATTAGTTTTTCAATAAACCCTAAAAAGTGAATTTTTGTTTATAAATAGGTCTGGAGGAGTGGACAAAAAAACTAACCCGACCGTCAACCGATAAATCTGTAAGTATTTAGTGACCATCGGTCGGTTTAAAATGGGTTTCGGGTAAATGGGTGAAGAATATAGAGTTATCATGGTTTTACATGGTCGGGAATGGTTCTGTGTTGCAGAACCCAGTGGAATCCGTAACCGACCGGATAATAAGAGGAGTTTCGGTATAAGATTTTTATATTGTCAATCTATAATATCACTTTTGGACAATTGCACACACACACATAAACGTGTTTTCTTTCTCTCACTTTATATTGTCAAATCAATACTTTATTCACTGTCACAACAATATATTTAATATGTTCTTATAAGTTTTAGTAATAGATATATAATATTATTTTAAGTTTTAATCTCTTTCTTTAAGCAAAGTCCTTTATCTTTCTTCCTGGAAGCTCATCTTCACCTTTAACAAAGCACTGCAACGTTTTTACAGAGGAAGTGAGACGATCGGAAAAGAAAACGTGGAGAAGATCGGTCATTGTATAGAGAAATTGAAAAGCGAACCTACCCACCCGTCAAAACCGCCACCCGCAGAAGCTGCACCCGTCGAAACCGCCGCTCAAAATGGTCGGAGGTGGATGTTTTTTCTGTTCATCGGTTTTACATCGGATGTGTACTTTTCAAACCGAATCTGAACTACCCGACCGTTTGTCCAACCCTAGGAAGGAGTACTCTGTATTGCAATTCATTTGGTAACTGCACAAATGCCCACGCTCACTTATTTGTCACTTTTTTGATACAACAGCCACACTCCTAATAAATAAATAATAGGCAAAATTATACTGTGAGTCCTTTAAATTATTTAATTGTAACAAATTGTTCCTTTAAGTTTTTTTCGTAACACTTAAGTCCTTTAAGTTACATAATCTATGCACCGTTAGTCATTTTTTCATTTTTTATTACTAAAAAACTCAATTCGCACTAGCAGAGTTGATGTTGACGTGACGGAGACTACCTATCATTTATCTTGTAAGAATTTGGTCATTTAAGACTATTGTCATGTAATAATTGGAACTTTCAACTTAATTTTTTGTTAAAAAAATGTGGTTCATCTTCTTTTTCATTTAAGTTGAAAGGACCAAATTGTTACATGACGGTAGTCCTAAATGACAAAATTGTTACAAGACAGATGACATGTAGGCTCCGTCTCAGCCACGTCAGCTATGTTAGTGCGAATTAGATTTTTTTGTGACAGAAAAAAAAAGGACTACTTGTGTACAAATTGTATAACTTAAAGGACCAACTTGTTACAATTAAATAACTTAAAGGACCTAAGTGATACGAAAAAAAAAAAAAAAAAACCACTTTGTTATCATTAAATAACTTAAAAGACCTCTAATATAATTTTGCCTAAATAATAACTGGCCATTTAAGCCACACTCCTAATTTGTAGAGAACCGAGCTAATGCACAAAAATTTGGCGCGTAGTAATAAATAAATAAACTGCATAAACCTTCCTATTCCAATTAGTCTAATGAGAAATATTTGTTCTTCAACAAAAAAAATACCACTAGTCTAATTGTAAAATGAATTACATGTTTGTTGTTAAAAAAAAAGTCTAACTGTGGCTTGATCCTTTTGACGGCACATATGAAAGCAGCTGTATTAATTTCCTCTTCAAGAAATCTGTAGAAAAAAAAAAAACATGCCTAATATACTTGTGAAAAGAAGTTGCTATCTCCAAATGATGTTTTGTTTGAATCATATCTCTATGGATTGATCAATGTTGTGATTTCATCATCATGTTGTCCCTATAATTTAAAAGACACGCGTTAATATCAATAATATAGATTTGGAAGAAATCATCTTATTTGAAAATGAGGCTTATTTAGTATCAAAACCTACCATCAATCGGTTGGTAAAACTAGTGACACCAAATTGACTAAAAGGGTCATTGTTTCCCTACACAAAAGTCAAAATCATTCTATCACTAAACTTTTTCTTGTACATTCACATACTCAAATTTCAATTATTTACCATTGATTTCGGTAAAAAAAAAATTATTTACCATTGATGGTTGATCATGTTTGTAACACCCCAAAATAGTTCAATTAATTATTTAGTTGAGTTATTTAAGGTTTACAACTTTTTAATTAAGCTAAGTATTAATTAAGAGTTTATTTCATTAGGGAACGCTTAAATGAATGAAGAAGGTGGGCGTAGAGGCCAAAAGCCATTGGAGGCCCATGAGTCATTAGAGGCCCAAGTGTGTGCCTTAAAGGAAAGTGTCGTAAGAGAGGGAGTATGTTTTCCACCCAAAAAAGGAATCTAAGAAAAGTAAGAGAAAGAAGTTGGTAGGTGAGATCATTTTCTAGAGAGAAGGAGGAACTTCCATGCGAAGAAGAAGCTCAAGTGCAAGGGAGAACTTGTTGCTGTGGTTATTGGAGAGTGAAGAGAGTGATCATCTGAAGTCGATTAAGGTAAGGGGAGTCTCTTCCATTGCGTAATATGGTGTTTATGCTTAATGTATTTGCATGCATGTTTTCGGCTTGAGTTCTGAATGTGTGCTTATGTGTTTTTAATTATGCTGGTTGTGTTACTTCATCTTGATGAAGATTTTCATGGTTGATTTATGAGCTAGTCACGTAAGTGACCATGGAAGGGAAATGAGAGCTGAGAACTCTCAGTCTCAGGGAGCGTGAGAGCCTAAGAGAGTGTTCATGAGCTTAAATCCTAGTCAGGAGTACCCAAAGAGAGGAAGGAGAAGTTAGGCGCACGTGATCGTAGAGAAAACCGAAGTGCGTGAAGGTTAACGCAAGACGTAAGTGTTAAAGTGTAGTTCTTAGACTTGAAGAGGACGAGTTGAGCTGTACTTGATGGACGAAGGTGCGTAGGTGTCAATAGAAACCAGTACGAGTGTCGTCCAGTAGTTGCCGAGGTATAACGTGGTTAAGCCGAGGTGTTTGGGTCGAGATGTAGTGCGTAGGCAAGTCTGCGTATGATAGTCGAAATGAGGTGAGTGCTTAGGTGTATTGTGCTTAAGTATAGAAATGAAGGTGTGGTGTATGTATCGAAGTGTAGTGTAGATATGTCGAAGAATAGAGGCGTCGAAGTATATAGGCGTCGACGAATAGAAGTGTCGAGGTACGTGGGTGTCGAGGAATAGAGGCGTCGAAGTATATAGGCGTCGACGAATAGAAGTGTCGAGGTACGTGGGTGTCGAGGAATAGAGGCGTCGAAGTATATAGGCGTCGACGAATATAAGTGTCGAGGTACGTGGGTGTCGAGGAATAGAGGCTTCGAAGTATATAGGCGTCGACGAGTGGATGTGTCGAAGTATATGAGAGTCGATGACTAAGAGTGCCGAGTGGATGTGTCGAAGTATATGAGGTGCCCTGTGAGTGGGCAAATAGCCGTTGTGCTATGGTGGTTGTCTAAGAGGACTAGCCAATGTAAGGCGACGGTGCGGTTTGCACAAAAGGGTTGTTTATTCTGAGTGAATGCATTGTTCATTAAGTCTCATGAATTCATATGCATCAGCGACGGTTATAGACTTCGGTCTCGATACAAAAGACTTCGGTCTGAGTATCACTAGCGACGGATATGCCCGAGTGGCTTAAAGAGATGGATCCTCATGCATTATACCCTGGAGTTGGGTTGCATTGCATTGCATGCATAACTCATTTGAATTATGTTGAGATACTGTGTAACAGTCGAGTTAATTATATGTGTTGTGTTATTACTTGAATTGCTGTTTGATAGGTGAACTGAAGTGCTTAATGCATTCTATGTATTTATTTTAATCATGAACCTTTATTACAAATGTTTAGAAACTCACCCTACTGTTTTTCCATGTTGCTCTAATGTGGCAACTTGCAGGTACCCCTGAGTAGAGGTCAGCTTGCTTTAGTTTTGGAGTCGGTCTGCTCTGGTAGTTGTAACACTGGGGGAGTCGAGTAGAGTAGAGTAGTGTGTTATTTTGGACTGTTTTAGTTATAATATATATATATATGTTGACTAATTTATATGAGTGTCTGCTGTGATGTAAACAATTGAAAACATATCTTGATGGGCGTAGACCCTTTGACCGAGTTGCTTATGTTGCATGTATGCTATTGTTTTAATTCAAAGATATATGCTAAGGTGTTTAAGTGATAATGTAGCATCTTTCCAAGAGAATTTTATTAAACTCTGATTTTAAATTAGTTAATTAATAGAGATAGGAGGGGTGTTACAATGTTCACACTTAAATGCACTTGTATTGGGCACATCATGTTGCACTTGACCGTGTGAAACACTTGAGCCACTATTCTCGCTTCTTTTTGTAACTTGGTATTTTACCTTCTTCTGCTTACATTTTGCATGACAAAATAAATAATTGAAATAAATAAGTTTATGTTGTTCACTAAAAGCTAAAATATAAATTTTCAATAATTTAATAATACCTTATTAGGTTTTCTCCTTGATGAAGTACTTGAGCCACATTTTTTCTTTTTGTTGAGTTGTAACTATACCCATCCTTTCATACGTTTTGAACCCGTGTTGCGTTCTCTTTTCTTCAACCCCTTTACTTGTGTTGAACTATTATTGGTAATGTTATCTCTTTAAATTTACTAAGCAACTCATTCACTTGACCAAGACTTACTTGATTATTTTGAATTTCTAAAATATGTCTATCCAATTCATCAGTGACTTTGCTAAGGAGCATAAATGCTTCTTGATTTCTACATGCTTCAGTGGCTATCCTATTAAGATGTGGACAAATCTCCTTATACCATTGAGTTGGGGAAACCTCAACATCTTCTAGCACATGGCAAACAGTAGCATTAGGTAAGTGATAACTCTATTTTATATAGAGTATTTCATATGTTTAAACTTAGTAAATATCTCTCTTTTAAGTAATAATAAAGAGTTTATATAGTATTTAGTGTGATATATGATAACTTGAGAGATTTGAATGGTTATAGTTATTATTAGGCCATTTTGGATATATTGTGGTATGTTTGATATTTTTGTTCAGTGCAGTCTACAGATGCTTTCTGCATCAACGCTCCTGCATTGATCCTGCATCAAATCTACACTACTTGGTGAATGAGCAGTTAGCTTCATGTGCATCCACTTGCAATTGCTGACCTCATGCTTGGTCCCCTAAAGCCAAACCACTTTATATAGTAGGCGCCTACCATTCACACATAGCTATAGGCATAGCTTTGAAGAGTCACCAACATAGGGACACATGTTCATACATCATGGAACCGCCCTATGTAATTAGTCAAAGATTTCAACTTGGGATCAACCTCTGAAAAGCAACTACAGCTATAATCCACTCAAGATTACTTCAACATAAAAGAAGGAATCACCTCTCTTGAAGGCTACAAAAGGACCTCACATCTTCATTTGGAAATATATCACAATCCATAAGTTAGATCAAAATTTAAATATATATAGTTAGTTTCTATTTTATAAGAGGGAAAAGAATGAATTAACAAATCCTCCTTAACTCGATTTCATAGTGTTTGTATAGTGCTAAGGAGTAATGCTAGTGCATTACAAGGAGACTTCATACAAAAGGCTTCAACTTGTGTAACTTTTATCTTGTTGTTTCTCTTTTGTGATTTCTATTATATAAACATGGTCTATTCAGTTTATATATACATTGCAATGTCTATTGTTAGCTAAATCTTTCTTAGTTGGAATGTTCTAATCATTTAATGAGTTTTTAAGTAAGTATGATGCATGTATGTATGTTTGTACTTTAGTTCTTGCTTGATAATGTTTTCAACACTTATTTTATGATTGATCACTTAAAATAAGTAGATTTGTAAGAGCAGACATGACTTACAATTAAGAAATCAATAACTAATATGGGTGCGTGTTTTACATAAAGGAAACTTTGTGAAAACCATGCTAAGTCCTAGACATAGGATAATATAGTCCATAGGGTGAAACTGTGGGTACTTTCAAAGGCAAGAGTGAACCTATTTAGCATGCCTAGACATAGGAAGCTTGTAATGAAACTCTGAAGAAAAGTGACTGAAAAACACATAACTAATGCAACAACATTCAGTGCAGCTGCATCACATACTGCATCAAACTCTTAAAAGTAAATTACTTGATGAAGACATTCCAACTAACTTTTCTCATTTGCATTATCAACACTTATACTTTGCTTTCTTTCTAACTTAGTTGTGATCACATAAACTCCAATATTATTTGTTACTTAGTTACCTTACACTTTATTACTTTATATTGTATTTTAAAAGTGAGTTTTTCAATATCTGTGGGTTCGATCTTTTTACTACTTGTTTTTGGACTGTGTATACTTGCACAAGTGTATTTTCCATACACCAGTAAGACCCCACCTCTTGCTGACTTTGTCCACCTCTTCAAGATATAATGCTCAGGTATTGATTTGATATCCATATGAATAAAGACTTTTAAACAATGACAACAGAGTATACCAAAGCTCTCATACTTGCGGCAAGAGCAACAAATTGAATTAATCTCCAAATCAAATGACACTCGCCACTCTCCTAAATCCCTTACCATGGCTATAACATATTCAGTTGAAGATGTTTGCGTGTTGATGTTCTTCACAATACATGCTTCACAACTCATACTCATGTTGGAAAAGGTCAAAAATAGTGGGAGTATAAACCTCGAACACTTGTTGCAAGATATCAGAATATGTGTTCTTGAGCCTTGGAATTTTTCGGCGTGCTTCATACTCACACTTCCATTCATTATATCGTTTATCTTCTATGACGTCCTCAAAACGCTTAAAAAATTTGATTATATCCAAATCCACATTCATAAAATTTTTGATACCTGCATTCACACTTTCACTAAGTTGGGTGCTTTGCATTCCTAATGTAAATGTCTTCTTCATGTAACAAGATGCCCATTTCTCCTTTATTGTGTACACTCTTTTCAACCAATCGTTTTCCTTAACATCATACTTTACAAGGAGAGTTCTCCAACCTTCTTCAAATTGTTCTTTTCATCGTCATAGCCATATATACACTTCTTAAAGTCGCTAAGAAAATGTGACTCTCCTTTCATTAAATTGCCCAAGTGCTTGATTCCATTCTGCATTAAGTGTCGCGTACACAGACCATGGTAAGTTCCAGGCATAACCTCAGCAAGGGCTTTTGCCATTGCTTGGGCTTGATCAGTAAAAACTGTTTAAGGCATTTTCTACTTTAGAAATGTCTCAAAGAGCCATTTGTATGACTTAGTTGTTTCATAATATAACAATGCAGCCCCAAATATAACATATCTTCGATGGTGGTTAAATCCTGAGAACACTACTAGTGGTCTATGAGAGCTATTTGTGCAATATGTTGAATCAAGAGAAATAACATCACCGAAATAGCTATAATCAATGAGCATCCCAGCATCTGCCCAAAACACATTGGTGATTTGATCTTCAACCTCCATTTGATAGGCATGGTAGGAAGTTGGATTTTCAACTAATTTTCTTTGAAAGTATTGTAATAGATAACCAGCTTCCCCGTGTACCAAACTCCTTTGCCTTCTTTGTCGAAGATAATTATTTTGATCTAGGCGAATAAATCCCAAGTTGGTCCTACCCCTCGCTTCTTTACTCATGAGATCAAAAGACTTCCTTTGTTGTAGGCCAGCATCATCTGCCAAATCAATTTGATGGGGTTGAAATTCTGAAACTTTTCGTTGAGATGGCAACATATGAGTTGTTTCTTGTAATTGTAAAATATGATTATGTTCATCCACAAAGTCATGCACCACCAATTTTCCTTTCACACTCTTAAGTCCCAACCTCGCGCCACAGTTTGTTCTGGTCTCCAGTCTTGGATTCACAGTTTTATAATCTCGCTTGTCTGGCTTTATCACCCCTTCTTTGGAACAAACAAACCTACAAGAAGAAGTTGAACCATCTTTCCTCTTGTGTGCATAGTCTTTCCTTACTCCAAATCCAACTCTTCCACCTGTTGAAATATAATCAAAACCCTATTCTAATTAAAACAGTTGTATATAGCCGTTGGCCTTACCAAAAACAAACATGAGGTAAATATTGTTTCTAACAAACCTAACTACTTCTAGTTTGTTATTGGAACAAACTTAGTTTGTTGAGTAGCAACAAACTAGTTTCTAGCAGCTAGTTTTTCCAGTCCATATAAATACACAAATGTACATACATTTTAAATACAATGAATAAAAAATTTACAGTTTTAGTTTTACTCTAAGTGTTATATTCTACTTTCTATTCTAATTTACACTCCCTGTTACGTTTGCTCCTTTATCTTCTTTGTTCTACAACTATATTCTGGATTCTGGTTGTAAATCAAAGAAGTGATTGTACCTCGCAAGAACAAGAGAAAACAATGTTAGAATTTAGGGTTTCTGTGACTGAAATCAAGGAAAGAAAAGGAACAGAGTTAAGAGAGGGTTGATTACCCGAGAGGGATCTTGAAGGTGTAACTGATTAGAAGTATTCTGGGTTTGAGCTTCAAAGGTGAAGGTCATTGTGCATGCAAAGAAGAACAGTGAAAATTAGGGTTTCTGTTCAGACCAGAGAAAGGGGAAATCAAAAGTGACAGAGGTGTGACATTTACCTTTCTTGAGTTCTGAGGATCTCTATTCGTGTGTTCTTCACCTGCAATCAAGACTGCAGAAATTAGGGTTTCTGCAAACAGTGAAAAATCAAAGAGAAAATTGAAAGAAACTGTGAAGGAAAGAGAGATTCAACCTCACGAAAGTTGAATCGTAAGCTTGATCGAAGGATTTAAGGGATTCTAAGCAAACTAGGGTTTGCGAAGGTGAGAAGACATCGTGAGGTCTCAGCTCACGCACTACAAGAAAATCGGTGTTTTGCCACGGACATTCCCGTGGCAAATGTACAAATATCCGTGGCAAATATGAATTTGCCACGGATTTGCGACAGACAAATTTTGGTGGCAAAAGCTGTCAGAACGCGCTTGCCACGGATTTTCCGTGGCAAATTTTTCCGTCGCAAATCCGTGGCAAATTTTTCCGTGGCAAATCCGTCGCAAATTTCCGTCGCAAAGTCGTGGCAAATTCTTACACCTTCCGTGGCAAATCCGTCGCAAATTTTAAAAAAAAAAATTAAAAAAAAAAATTAAATTATGCCTCCAAATTCTATTTAATAGTGATATCTATACAGAACACATAAATGCTCCAACATCAAAATTAATAAACTTATATAATCATACTTGTAACATACTAACAATTAAATCATACTTTGGGCCAGAAAGCTATTACATCCTAAAAACATTAATTATAAAATCAAGCTAACAATTATAAATTGTAACAAGTATATAGATTAATCTATTATAAATACATACAAACCCCCAAGTACTAAATCATATTTTCAAATTAAATGTAAATAAAAACAAGTACTAACTCCTACCACTTGCACAACTACTTCTCCACCAAAACTCAAGTTAATGCTAATACCTTACACAAAGACTCAATGACAAAAGTGAAAATGACATGTGATCTAGAGCTATTCGAATTTAAGCTTGTTGCTCTGATTTCCCTGCTTGAAAGGCCCTCCAGAATATATAGACAAATGAGCTTAGCTGATGGATATTCAAAATGAATGGATACTAGAAGATCGGGGTCAATATGATTACGATATCAAAAATCAATTAATCAAAATCAATCATTCGATATAGTAATATTAATGATACAAGAAATAAGAGAAATCAAGAAATGTGTAGTCATTAACAAACTAAGCATACCTAGACTTAACCCATCAAGCAAAACAAGACACACTCCATGAAGAAGTGCATATTCGTGTCCTAAGCTTTCTCCCGTTACTTTGAAAAAGCAACCCAAGAAATGAGATCTCGACAAGAAGCATTCTTCCCTGTAGGTAATTTTTGAACCACTAAAAACATAGGAACAATAAATACCAAGTGAACAAAAATATATGATACATCAAAGAAGCGTTAGCGATAAATATCTCATCAAAGTAGAATTAGAATAGCAACAGACAAACAAACTTATGTGCTACAAAAATGTAAAACAAGAACAGGAAAAACATGACAAGAGCCTTTTGTGCAAGGTTGAACCCACACAATGTATCAAACAAAAAGATACATGGAAGGAAAGACAAAAATCAATTGCTAATCCTTAAGATCAACTCAGTGAACATCAACAAAAGTAGATATCCAAAAAAACACAATTCTATCCATAAAAGATGTGTAAATGAAAAGAACAATATCGAAAAACTAAATAAACAAAGATAGGAAAAGCAGGAAAACTAATGCAAAATCAAAAATTCTAGATTTTGCAGGAAAAACAAGTGGAAAGCAAGAACAAACTACCACTTTCCCTGCATACATTTGTATGAGATGGTTGGGAAAGCCAAAACATGCTTCTACTTAATGACCAAATAGCCATAAAAATAGAATGGTTTGCTCGACATAGGAGAAACACACATAGGCTGCCAACATTAAAGAAAACAACCACAATGGACCATCTATATCCGATAAGTGGTGAATCGTGTGAGTGTACATGCAAAGAATGTACACTTAAAAAAAACAAATAAAAATGCAAGAAAACATTAAATTGATGCAAAAGTTAAGATACATGTATAAATTAATGAGAGTGCAAAAGTTAAAATACATGTATCTTAACTTCTTCAAACATGTTTTATATTTAATTAATGAGAGTGCAAATAGGAAACACTTGTGAACCTGTCTTGTGCAAACAGGAAAGATTTTGAATGGTTTCTAAAGTCTTGGAAACACTTTAGAAACCATTCAAAGTTAACAAAGTGACAACCCCAATACCCCAAACAACCCCAATGTCAACTCAAATAATCTATCAGATAACCAAATCATAGCATAATCATTATCAGCAAGGCCATAAGAGCAAAAAAAGCGACATTAAGTTGCAAAGACCCATTTTTTGAGTCAAGAAGCTTGAGTAATGGCCACTAAGCCACCAGTGTGTGCAGTGCCAGCTTGATTATGTGTGTCCTGAACTATAAAATTAAACAGCTTCAGGCAAAGGAGATGGATATGGTATTAAAAGGATCCTGCAATTCAGCGTACAAAGCATTACCTCTTATTTGTCTCTGCCTTTGTGAAATAAACTGTAAGAAGAAGTTTGAATATGCACATTTCACTTAAGCTCCTTCAGGTAAACATTCTTTGAAGTGATCATAGTGTAATATACTAGTGAATCCTCCAGCTGAACATCTAGAAAGAATAGCCTACAGTTACAAGTTTCTGTTAGTGAATGGAAAAACTATTGAGGAAGAAAAATTGAAGTGGCAAATCATCAATGTTTTGTACATTTTCAGCATGTTACATTCCTTTTGCTAGTAAGTCTTCAATTACAGCATCACAAATCCTTGCTCCTCAGAAGTACAAATTGGTGTTCTGACATACAAAACATATCAGAACACAAGACACAATTATATATCAGATGGGCTAGTTATTATATTCTAAATTATAACACACGTGAACATTATCAAAAGTGAAATATAAGTATTGCAGCTTAGATAACAGTAAAGCAACACAAGACACTATTATATATAAGATGAACATCAAATAGTAAGTCAAACAAACAGTTGAGGCCTTCTTCTCAAGCTCAGTTGAGACAACAATTGCAGTTTCTGAAGCCTTGTTATCAGGCTCAACAGAGGCCACTGTTGCAATTTCTGAAGGCTTGTTTTCAGGCTCGGCTGAGGCGAGTGTTACGGAGGGTTTGTTTTCAGGCTCCACGTTATTATCGAACAATGTAATGCTCATTAATGACAAATGCAAATTCTCACCGTGTGGAGGACATCAACTGTCACAGCATACTGCATATTTTCAATGGAAGCCAACAGCACATTGCTCTCAGGTTCTCTCCTCTTCCCATCAGGACCGACAACGGGTGAAGAATATAAATTGTTAGCATGTAGTGTAGTCAAATAGCAAAAGCAAAAGTTATTAAAGATTAAACAATAAAACACTGTGCTGCCCCCTCAATAGCGAGAATGATTGATGGAAGCATAGGATTTGTGTAGTCCCTGAAAAGTCATGGAAAAATCAATAATATAAGCCATCGATTTGAAACTAACATGCTAAAGAGGAATTTCTATAAAATAAAAATATAGTTGTGCCTTGTACACATTGAATAAAAAGGGTATGCTGAACCAAACATTAAAATAAAACCGATTACACTAAACATAGGTAGCAAGGAGTTTTGGCGGAAGAACTAGAGTTGATGCCATGTGACTATGAAGTTCTGAGTTCAAGTCATGGAATAAGCCCCTTGCAAATGCAAGAACCTTCCCTGGACCAAACCATTGTCCTTGCCTTGTTAAAAGTATAGATCCACAATGGGTTGACCCTTCCCTGGACCCAACCATGGTGGAGCTATATAGCACCAGGTTGTCTTGCCTCATTTAAAATATATCGAGGCAAAACGGTAGACTAGCAATATAAATCACAAGAGTGAATAGACAATCCAGTAAAATTTACGTGATTTTCAAAGTATAATGAGAAGAGACGCTTAGTTCATGCATTATGGTTGACCAACAATTTCTTAGAGTTCACCATCACTACATCAAATTATTTTAACATAATGTTCCACAAGCAACGAGTAAAATATAGGATTTCACAATCAAAAAAATTAGGAACGAGACTTCAATCTTGGAACCTCCATACAAAGTAAAAAAATCAGATAAGATATTTTTAATATAAAAGATGTAAAAAAAGTAAAACCTTATAACCACCAGGTCAGATGGAAAAGCCATTTTTAACATAAGAACTTCATTGATAAAACAAAAAGCTGTGTCAACACCCATGATTATTTATTTAAGGAATTATGATTTGGTCTGATTTCAATAGATCCAAAACAACATTAGGTTGATTTCAAAACCTTGTAATTGAATGTGATCCCAACTTGATTTTCATTATGGGGGTAAACCATGAGAGAGTTGAGATTATCATATTGACTCACACAAACACACATGACCAATTAATGGAGGAAGTGGAGGATTAAAGAAAACAACTAACCTTGGATATTAGTGGAGGCTTCCTTGGCAATATTCCTCATCCTCCATACTCTTTCTTGATAACTTGTTCCTGTAGAAACAGATTGACAACAAGTTGTACCACACAACATAGTAACATATTGAGAGATTTGATAGTTAATAGCATATATAAATCTTATAAGAAATTTTAAGAAACCTTCTACAAGTCTACATGAGTATAATTACTTAAACTGAATTACACTATATGTGATATTATATGGTTAAGATTTCAAAGTTAACACTCTATTTTAGACCGAAGATACCATGAAAGAATACTTTGTTAAGTTGGAGGTAGTAAGACTCTGTTTAGGCTAAATAACATAACAAAATACTATGTTTCACCAAGATAGAAAACACAATGATTGAAATGTTCAAGCAACAAAAGTGAATAAGATGTGATGAAATGAGTAAGAATTAAATGGTAATAGTAATGCAAAGCATATATGAAAGGATCGTATGCAGAATTGTGTTTTTTTATAAAACATTTAATTATCATGATATCAAATCTTCACCACTTTAACCCTCATGAGAAAGATTCATCCATAGAAAATGTCAATAAAGCAAACAAAGCACAAAACTGAAAAAATTGTGCTGAGCACCACCGCTTTCAAGGTGTGGCCTTCATTATTTGAAGGTTTAGAAGCTTTACTTGTGTACACGTTTCTCTCCTTGTATCTATGATTCTCTCTAGTTCGTTCATCTCAAACTATAGGCTTGAAGCCATACTTCCAAAACCCTAACCCTTATTACCGCTCAACTTTCAACAATCACTGAACACTAATTCCAAACCCTAGACTATGAAATTAGGATTTTATATACCCAAACATGGTCAAGAAGAACACAGAAAATTTGGGGTTTTTTTATTGTGAAATAAAAGAAAAGAAAAGATCGAAGAACGATATGCGTCCAGACCTTGGTTCCAATCAGATCTCGTAAGAGGAAAATAAAGGAAACGATAAAGCACAAGCATGAAGAGTAAGGTTTTGAGCACCACTACCTTGGTTTCAATCAGGCCTCGTAGCCTCTCTTTCCAAACACAAGCGGAAGGGCGACGCGGAGGCTGAGCAATAAGGAGGGCGGAGGGAGAAGGTCGGAGAGGAGGCGGAGGAGAAGGTCGGAGGAGAAGCGAAGGTGGAGAGTGAAAGGAAGAGACGTTCGAACGTATTTTATGTATCGGGCTCTTTTTATTTTGACCAATGGGTTGTTGACGGATTTGCCACGGCATCTCCGTGGCAAATGTCTAATCCTTTCATGTGTCCGTGGCAAAACCGTGGCAAACAAAGAACGGAAATTTCGCGCCTCTATTTTTTACTCATGCCGTCGCAAATCCGTGGCAAATTACTGACGGAATAAGCTCCGTGGCAATTGCTGGTGGCTAAAACAAGCTTTTCTTGTAGTGACGTTTCAGAACAAAAACACTGAGGGTTTTGTTCATCATCAACAAAATCATCATTGACCGAAAGCGAAGTTGAATCGAAGCTTCAATCACCGGCGGTGAGAGCTCCAGATTCAACTAGGTTTCCGTCGTGAGAGAAGAGAGAGAAGAGAGAGAACCGGAGAATCAAGAAGAGAGTGAAGTGATTCTTGGACTTCTGAGAGAGAGAGAGAGAGTGAAGATTAGAAATATATATCTCGGGTCAAGCACGACCCGCGTGTATCCATTGCAATCGGGTTTGGGTGCGCACAACCCGACAATAAAATTTGCTTGGCAAGCTGTATCAACATCATTGGACTGGGCCTGTGTAAGCTGGGCTTGCACTATTGGCACCTCCCCTCACTATTTGGTACACCCCTGCAAGGTTAAACAAGCAAAAGTGAGAAAAATTCAACACCACCATAATCAACCCAAAACTTCCAAGCATCCTCAACACTATCAAAGACCATATCTTTCTTTGGCTTCCAATCTTGTTGCATCTTATGACAAGTATCTGCATTTTTAAAAAGATATTTTTTTTCATATGATATTTATAAACCCAAAAAGAAACCACACTGACATTAGTGAAGTAAGAATGAATAAAAATAATTATTCATATTATATTTAATAGATATTAAACTGTTATTCATTCACTTAACACTTAACAGTAACTAATTGAAAATAAAAATTAATAAACATGAAGAAAAATAAAGTGAAACCAAGAAAGAATGTGAATGAAGCAAAAACGTGAATGAAAAAAGAATGTAAATCTTAGAAAACATGTTCTTACAGGCGACGTTGATTATATGAGCGCGGAACTTGTAAAGAAGCAAGAACGTGAATGAAGACGACGACGAATAAGAAGACAGCAACGAGAAGATACTACTGCTCACACCAAATCAACGTGACTTTGATTTTATGAGCATGGAACATGTAAAGAAGCAAGAACGTGAATGAAGACGACGACAAGTAATAAGTCGGCAGCAAGAAAATATTGTACGCACCAAATCAATATAACATTGATTGTGAAACTTGTAAAGAAGCAAAATCGTGGATAAAGACGACGGCAAGTACAGCAGCGGGAAAAGTACTGTGCGCGCCAAATCTCTAAATATCTCTACTAGGACGATTACTCGTGCGATGAACGGGAAGGTGATTAACAGGCTTAAAGATGTAGTTTCGAAAAAACATCAACATTTTATAACGGGGGTATAAAAATACGCAACACATATATATAAGACGAAGTGACAACAATAGCCCTTGGTGGGATGAGGCAACAATGTCGGTCCAAAAATATAGAGTGGAGGTATATTGAGAAGCGATGGAAGTACAAAATGAGAGGTACATTTTGATAATAAAAAAAAGTGTTGGACAAAAAAAAATTGTCGAGGAGTATGTCGGTCCAAAAATATAGAGTGGGGGTATATTAGTAAGCAGTGAGAGTACAAAATGAGGGTATATTGGTAAAGCAGATTATTTTACCCCTAATCCCCTACGACACCCCTATATTATACGTTTTGGACAAAAATGCCCTAGGAAAATATAAAATTTGGAATTACTGAGTGAATTGGTAATTAGGAAGAAGAAAAAAAAGAATTTGGAATCACCAAAAATTGAGGTAATTAGGTTCAAAAATTAGAAACGGAATTACCTCAATTTTAATAATTCGAAATCCTTTTATCTCCTTAGGAATTACCTAGTTTTGAAGGTATTCCAAAAAAATTATTTAATTAAAAACCAATTAAAATTAATTAAAGACGCGTTTTCGATCACGAAACGATACAATACATGAAATTGATGAAAAAAATAACATAACGCAACAACAAAGCGAAATAAAAACACGGTACAAACTAGTGAGATGGTGGTTGGAGGCGTCGAAGGATCTCAAAGAGCGGTCTTACGGTTTTCGACATACAATTTGAATAGGACTCGCTTGATCTCGAAATATGTCAAAAGTGTCCATCATCACTCGAAGCGTCATCGTTGTTCTTCACATCCATGGTGGACCATCGAACACGATTATATATCGCCCATAGTCGGGTAGCGATAAATGATCGGGTGACTTCTCGCTCGTCACCCTCCGTTTGCACCTTCGTTGTTTTTTTTTCTTTCGGAGCTTCAAAGGTGATGTCGATCCTAAGCTCGCATAAAATGGGGTTTGGACTCTCGAAATAGACACCATTTTCTCTGTTTGTTATTGTGCCACGATGGTGAAAGGCGGTGAGTCTGAGAATCATGAGAGTATTGTGTATTCAGAGTATCCATGAGAGTGTTGTGTGTGTGTGAAATAAGTGAAATGGAAGGGTGTATTTATAGGGAAAAAATGAAACCCTTGAATGAATTTCCACCGTTGATGAAAAGTGGTCGGCAAAATCTGGACCCTTTAAAGTGTTGGGAAAATCTAGATCGTTAAAAGTTGTCGGCAAGATCTAGGCCGTTAATTAGTAATGAAATAAAAAAATGTTTTATTACTTGAAAAAAATGACTTTTTACCTATGTTCTGGTCAATTTTTACCATGCGTATTTTTTTTAAATTTTTTAAAAATTACAAACTTGTAGAAAAAGTATAATACTACGATATTGAGGTTAAAAAAGCGAGATACAAAATTATTTACGACTGTAATTGTACACCAAAGTGGCCTAAAAACATGTTTTTAGTGTTAAAAATGACTTTTTGACACTTGTTTATTATTTCTATCCGTTACTCGATTTTTTTGACACGTGGACATAATTGTTTTCGTCGATTAAATTTCTTTGACACTTGTGGATTATTTCTATCCGTTACTCGATTTTTTTGACACGTGGACATATTTAAATATTCTACACATTTGTTAACGATGTACAAAAAAACCAACAAATAATAATGTGAAATTATATAAACAATCAAGATGTGATATCTACATAATCATATGGTGTCATTTGAACATAATCTGGAACATAATCAGGAACAAAAGAAGACCATAACTGCATGCGTCCAACGTATGGATATTGCCACGATCTAGCTTCATCTGAGACGTATCGACCCCAAGAAGGATGTGCAGGAGGGATAGGGCTAGTGTGGTTCAACTTGACAAGAATCCAATGATTCCTATGGATGAACCCAACACAAACCAACTGACTCTGACTGGAAATACAATCTCCCCTCAAAGGGAAGAATGTCCAGTTCTCATGAGGCGACAACATAACCACGGGTCTCTGATATCTAGTAGCTATGACATGTCCTGTGTCTGGCATGGTCATCCACTTTTCAATAGGTTGTTCTCATGCTGTTTGGGATAGAAACTAATGAATCTCTAATGTTCGAACATTGTCACCCATCAATGTGTGTCTTGAAACCGGTTGTCATCCATCTCACTAATTAAATCATTAGAACCATCGCCAACGCGTGTTCGACCGGTCTAGTGAAGTAGAGATGCATCTAAAGCCACGATTCAGCCCCCGCGACATTGATAATGTCGTCAATATACCTATGTAAGAACTGCGGAAAGTGACTTACCAAGTGGATGTCATCTTTGTGCCCGCTCCTTTCTTGACCTCTCTGTGACGGTAGCTCTCGATGGTACTTGTGATGCTAGCCGTATGGGACCGTCGGGAGGTATCTTTGAAGGGTGCATCGATGGTACTTGGAAGGACCGTCGGGGGTATATCTGTGTGGATTTTTCTAAAGATGCATCAACGTGCTCCCACGCAGATGGATCTCTCTTCACGTCATACTCTTTCTTCTTCTTTCCCCTTCTTGGTGCACCCCTAGTTTTGACTTTGTGGCTAGGTGGAACCATGGATGTAGTGCCTCTGAATACATAATCATCAAGACCTCTCTTCCAAACACATCTCTCCTCAAGGTGCATGTCATTCCACCGCCTCCAAATCTCTCTCTCATTGTATAGCTTAAGTCACCTCCTTCTCGACGCTTCTTTGATCCGCTCCTCATCCATTGCCTCCAAACTCGGTCTCTTCCAATGAGAGTCAATAATGTCCAATGGTATTGGTAGTCCCATTAGGTGTAACCTACCAAGTTCACAAGAACAAGGTAACTCATGAGTAACTTTAATGACACAACCAAAGACACTTTTTCTTATCCGTGCCCACACCATCCATCATGTTATCAAACTCCCGGCAATATGATTCAACGCCTCAATAGACACCAAAGTGTAGATTCTTGTAGAATGGAATGTTGTGTTGGGCATCTATACGGTTGATGCTCTTTTGAAAAGAATCCACAATTTTATTAATTTGTGCATTGATCATCCCATTAATTGACTCGACTTTTGCATAAATCACCACCACTAGAACCCAATGATCTCTTCAATGCCCAATGGGCAGCCTCAACCCTATGGCACGTAAGGCAAAATTAAAACAAAGAAACCACAATCATATACTTAAGGCACATAAGAAAAAAAATTGCGTACTATTAGTCGTGGTATTTCCATAGTGTCTTACTTTATCCGTCCACGGGCCACAAAATCTTTCCTTGTGAGGATACAACCATTGCTGTTCACATATGCAATAAGTTGGGGTATGTCGATGAGCGATTGCTCAAAATCATGCAAAGCCTCACTAAACTCATCATCAAATGTAGCATCAACTACATGATGCCAAAGTGTCATCGGTGACTCCACTCTTTCTCCTTCACCACTTCTTAATTTGAGCATGAACATTTTTGTTGATATGATATCGACAAAGCAAATTCACGACCTCGGAAACACAACCTTGATAGCGATCATCAAAGCCTCCTCACAATCGGTGAGGATAACACGAAAACACAATTCACACGTTCTATTAGAAATGGAAAAAATAAAAAGCAGTTATGTAATGGCAAAAACTAAAGTCGGTTAGCATTGACTTACTTCGAGGAAGTACAATATCACACAAAGATCAAATCTCGTAGGCTCTGCGGCCCACGTGTAGTCATCATAACGCTCATGAGACGGATATGCAAACGCAACAGAAATGTCAACTCGGTGGAAGTGACACCAACAATCTCCAGCAGAGGCAATGCATACTTGTTGGTCTTAAAGTACGATCCATAATCAAAAGCGATGGGAAACATCCTCAATAACTTAATACTATCGAGGATGTGACCACATGATCTCCTCAACAATATCACTACCTTTAAGTCGTCTCGCCCAACACAAGTAATGGTTCGCTGAATCGAGTGTCATAAGTGCTTTGCATCTCGCCATATTACCTCTCTTTCCCTTCCGAATATTGGCGCGGGTTCTATACAACCGAGTAATGTTGCTCAAGTTGTTCTTAAATTTGTTCTTTAATGCTTCAAGACTTTTGGATGCTTTCACTCCCAGCGACGGATGCTCCCCAACAATTGATCGCTTCGTCCTTGCTAAACTTACCAAATATAGCCGCTCCAAACAAAGTCTTATGAGGCTCATGATTGTGAATCCCATCCACCACTCTCACCATCCAATTAGAACTAGGAGGCAACATTGGTTTAGCTTTCAATCGAAACCTACAACCACATCTTTTCGAACTCTTGTGTCTACCCGAGAACACCCAACATCTACTCGATTGTATGTGTCCGTCTCTCACATGACCATAAAGAACCTTGTTCTTTTCCCTTTCCCATTCTCCGTCGTCTACGATCGAACAATAACCACAATGACTCCGTTCGCTTTCCCCCGGTATCTCTAACCCAACGTGTCATTGCATCACGAGTGGGAAATATCTCGGATGTAGTAAAGGCACTAGGGTTAAATCTGTAATAACCATCTATTTAAAAAAATTAAAAAAAAAAAAAAAAAAATTTGAAATACCTTTTTAATAGGTATTTAGGTTCATAATTGTGAACCAGGAAATACCTATTAAAAAGGTATTCAAAAAAATCTAATTTAAAAACACAAAAATTGAATTACCTTTTACGGAGATAATTAGGTTCAAAATTGTGAACGGAAATACCAATTTTCTGCGCTAATTAGGAAAAATCACCTACAATATTTCGGAAATACCTCTTTTTTTTGGTAATTAGGATAGGGAAGTACGAAAAAAATAGCCTATTGGTAAATGGTGGGGTACAAAATATAGAGTGAGGGTATGTCGGTCCAAAAATATAGAGTGGGGGTATATTGGTAAACAGTGGGTACAAATGAGGGGTATATTGGTAAATGATGGGAATAAAATTTTCCCACCAAAAGTGGATAAAAAAAAGTGTGTCGGACAAAAAAATAATTTGTCAGGGGTATGTCGGTCCAAAAATATAGAGAGGGGGTATATTGGAGTGGGGTACAAAATGAGGGGTATATTGGTAAATGGTGGGAATAAAATTTCCCACCAAAAGTGGATAAAAAAAAGAGTGTTGGACAAATAAAAAATTTGTTCGGGGTATGTCGGTCCAAAAATATAGAGTGAGGGTATATTGGTAAACAGTGAGGCACAAAATGATGGATATATTGATAAATGGTGGGGTACAAAATATAGAGTGAGGGCATGTCGGTAAAAAAAATATAAAGTGGGGGTATATTGGTAAACAGTGGGTTACAAAATGAGGGGTATATTGGTAAATGGTGGGAATAAAATTTTCCCACCAAATATACCCCTAATTTATTCCCAACATTTATCAATATACCCCTAATTTTGTGCCTCACTGTTTACCAATATACCCCAACTCTATATTTTTGGACCGACATACCCCCACTCTATATTTTGTGTCCCACCATTTACCAAATATACCCTCATTTTTTGTACTCCCACTGCTTACCAATATATACCCCACTATATATTTTGAACCGACATACCCGATAATTTTTTTTTCTCCAACACTCTTTTTTTTTATTATTATCAAAATATACCCTCATTTTGACTCCCACTGCTTACCAATATACCCACACTCTATATTTTTGGACCGACATACCCCTGATGATTTTTTTTTTGTCCAACACTTTTTTTATTATTATCAAAATGTACCTCATTTTACCCCCACTGCTTACCAATATACCCCCACTCTATATTTTTGGACCGACACACCCCTGACAAAAATTGAACCAATCTGATTTATCTTTATATCTCTCTTAATTAATACACAATCGTTGACTTCCTCACTTTTGGTGGGAAAATTTTATTCCCACCATTTACCAATATACCCCTCATTTTGTACCCGACTGTTTACTAATACACCCCCACTCTATATTTTTGGACCGACATACCCCCACTCTATATTTTGTACCCCACCATTTACCAATATACCCCTCATTTTGTACCTCACTGTTTACCAATATACCCCCACTCTATATTTTTGGACCGACATACCCCTAACAATTTTTTTTCCAACACTTTATTTTTATCCACTTTTGGTGGGAAAATTTTATTCCCACCATTTACCAATATACCCATCATTTTGTACCCCACTCCAATATACCCCCACTCTATATTTTTGAACTGACATACCCCTGACAATTTTTTTTTTGTCCAACACTCGTTTTTTTTTATCCACTTTTGGTGTGAAAATTTTATTCCCACCATTTACCAATATACCCCTCATTTGTACCCCACTGTTTACCAATATACCCCCACTCTATATTTTTGGACCGACATACCCTCACTCTATATTTTGTACGCCCCCACCATTTACCAATATACCCCTCATTTTGAACCTCACTATTTACCAATATACCCTCACTCTATATTTTTGGACCGACATACCCCTCACAATTTTTTTTCCAACACTTTTTTTTATTATCAAAATGTACCCCTCATTTTGTACCCCACTGTCTACCAATATACCCCCACTCTATATTTTTGGACCGACATTGTAACTCATCCCACCAAGGGTTATTGTTGCCTCTTCGTCTTATATATATGTGTTGCGTATTTTTATACCCCCATTATAAAATATTGATGTTTTTTCGAAACTACATCTGCAGATCTGTTAATCATCTCCCCGTGCATCGCACGGGTAATCGTCCTAGTTAATAGAAATGTGAAGTTAGTGTGTTATAGTTTCTTTTCATTAAAAAAATTAATAATAATAAATAGCCCGTTTTTATTTATTAGGAGTGTGGCTTTTGTAAGTGAAAGTGAGTGTGGCAATTATTGGGGAGTGAAACGTGCTGTACAGTTACAAAATGAATTGGAATTGAAATATATTAATAATTGTTGATTTATTAATTATTGTAATATTAGGGGATGCCTACTGATTGATCCAAGGGTTGTAATTCAGCGGCAGACAATTGCCGTAGGCAATTGCAGCTGAGGATCTGAATGCCTTTTTTCTACATCTATCTCCATCCTCTATATCTCTCTTAATTCATTCTCTCTCATGATTAAAATGATTAAGAGATAATGATGAGAAAGAGTAAATAAAGAGAGAGATACAACCGTTACTTATATGTACTTGATCTCTCTATCGGAAGTGATCCATAGTGTTGGCCATGGCAATTGACACCGAGTTCTTCAAACTTGAGATTGCGAGCCGTGAGCAATGATGAAGTTGGTGGAAGTGGCACCGTTGTTTGTGGGGATTGATGTTGGTGATGTTAGATGGTGGACACGTGTGAAGGCTGGAGCGTTGTTGGGTGGTCATGGAAGTGGTGGGCGGGGTCTCAAGGTGGATGATGGTGGTGGAATGAAACATTTTTTGGCTTCATTTTTTTTTTCTCTGAAAGAATTATACACAATGCGTCATCTCGTAAAATTCGCAAAGGGATTTTCTTCGCTAGATATAGTAGTACTCTAAAATTAAATGATTGTTGTCGATGAGAAATTAATATTTAATATAGCTATTAATACAAAGATACAGATCTTTCTTATTCTGCCGTGCAACCGAGACACACCACCAAGATCAAAACCCTCTTCAACTCTAACTCGTGCGATGCACAGAGAAAATGAACGATTTTATTTTATAGTTATTTAAATTTAAATAATAAATAGTACACATTAGAATGTTGTTTATATATTGTCAAAAAAATGTTTTTTTATCTTACTCATGTAAGCGACTTGACATGCCGCATGAAATTGAAGGAGGGAATCATTTTTTGTTGTCTCTCCAATTTTTTGGCCAATTGGCCTCTTTTTTTTTTCACTTTGGTTTTTTTTTCTTTCTTTTACTTTTTTTTGTTACCATCTCATTGGTGTGCAATTTTCATCGGCTTTATCGATGACTAATTTACAATGGGGAAGCTGGCTGGCCACGAGACTCGGTTTTGTCGGCGTGTGCGGTTATATCCTTCCAACAGAGTTTTACCGATGACTAATCTACATTTTTTTTAATATTTTTATATTTTAAAGTGGGATGCTAAAAAGTGTGCTTTAGTGTACTTGATGGGGACAAAATTATTTTGTAACAAAACGCGTAACGTGAAATGTTAGACAATGTGTTTTGGGCAATGTTATTAAAACCGACCTGGAGATCGACCCGGACAAGACACTGGGTCACTGGGTTAATGGTCGGACCGAGGGGTCATTGGTTGACCCGCGTTACCCATGACACTACTAAAATCTGATAAAATTAGCTATACTGTGTATAAATTCACAAATCACAGAGCCATGAAATTTTTCATTCTTCAAATTTAAATCAAATCCATAAACATAATTAGGTATAATAATAAAATAAAAAAAATTAGATATAATAATAAAATAACAAATAGTAATAATTAGATATATAATAATAAAGTTACAAGCTGGGTAAAAAAAGAAGAAGAAACGAGGTTATTATGTAAAATAAGAGTGAAAAATGAATTAACATTAGCATATTTCGCTATATTAACAACACAGTATGTAGCCCAGTTGGTTAAGATATATGCCTTGGACAGGAGGTAATGGGTTCGATCCTCCCTGAAGCCATTTTTTAATTGAATGGGCGACATTCAGATGCAAGTAACACAGGTTGACTACAGGTTTGACCTAGTCAAACTGGGTTGCGTACAAGTTTGATCGAGTCATTGACGGGTCAATTGCTTAAGCGATCCAATGGTCTAACCGAACTGACCTTGGCACCGGGTCGCGGGTCAATCGGGTCGGTTCGGTTTAATAACACTGTATACGCGTTAATTGCCGTGCCATCAAATCACCAGTAGGTTGAACATCTTTTCATTTTGAAAAGAGTCATTATTATAAATAATATTTTAAAATTGTAAATTTCTAAATCTATAGTCTTTTTTTTTTGACAAATCTAAATCTATAGTCTTATCAAATGGAGAAGTGAGGATTTCAGTTAGCTAACATTCGCTAACAGTCCGCTACACACATTCGCATATGAGAGCTTGCATAGGAGAGGGGAAGTGAATAGGCAGAGTCATAAGTCACTTAAGTCTTAACAGCTTTCAGTTCGCTAACTGAACTGAGTTTAAAGTTCGGTTAGGGAACCGTGTTGAATAAATACAGTTCGGTTCCGAATTGTTATTAAAAGTTCAGTTTGTAATAGTTCGGTTCGGTTCGACAGTTAGTTTGAACAACCTTACATTTAGTTACATCAGGATCTAGTATAAGTAGCTAGATGCTACTCTCAGTTCATACAAAGTATCTTGCCACAATGAATACACGATTCAGTTACAGATTCCTCTCCCTCTCTACTTCTCCTTTCTCTCTCAAACACTGATCATCCATTTGTAATATAGTCCCTCACCAATCCAACATTAGAGAATAATTTTTCTCTTTTTTGAAAATGCCAAAGAGAATAATTTGTCTCAAAAATTTATCATGGATCAATTTGTTTCGTAAATAAATTATTAGGGACTAAAAATAGGTCTTTATTCTAATTTGAGTGGTCTACCTTCAATTCTTGCAAACAAAGGCGTTCAAGTGGAAATTCTCATCTTGCCCTGCATATCCATATCACGATAGATGTGCCATTTTTTATACCTCAGGTCTCCATTTAATACAGGTCTAAGCCGAGGAGCAGCCGTGCAAGTCAAACAACAACATCCTCTCAGATCCTTTACACATTTCTGGCAGCATCTGCAACACAAAGGTTAACATGCTTGACATGATGAATCACATTTCTGATTGAGAGAAAAATATAAATCACCATACGCAAAAAGACAGGCTAAGGGTGTAGTTGATTAGCTTTTTAAAAACAGTTTTCTGTTTTTAAAAGTTAATCAAGAATAAAATTTATGCTCTCTCAATCTTTTTCAAACAGTTTTCCAAAAAAAATTGAGAGGGCATAAATTCTGTTCGTGATTAACTTCAGAAAAAAACAGAAACTGGTATTAAAAACTATAACCAAGCAAACCCCAAGTCTCAGAAAAAAAGGCAAATGCAATAGAAAAGGAGTCTTACAGAAAAAGCAAGTTACAATCAAGATTTGCACAGTTCCTATGTCTTAGTTCACTGACTCCCAAACCACATATGTAGCATTTAGCAAATCTATCATCTCCAGAAATTGGAGTCGTTGCTTCAGTTGACGCCTGGGGATGATAAACAGGAGGAGGGAAAGACAATCGGGAGTCAAATACAAATAAGTTTCCTACCCATTCTGCAGAACCTTCATTCTCTAAATAGTGAGAAACACCTCCCTTCAGAGTATATAAATTCTGAAATCCATGCTTCCTGTCATACGGCATTAAAGCAATACACCACACTTAGCAATATGAAAAAGGAAGAAAGAAGCATGTGACTTCAGTTCCTTAAGTAAATCATTTTTCCTAATCAAGAGAAAAGAAAACAGGCAGGGTTGGCACATTTTAGCATAAGGAGGGATGAGGGAGAATTGTGCTTTCTTGAGATGATAGGTCTAAAATAAAGAAAAAAGGAATACTCAATATAATATTGGCTTAAATATATTTTAGACCCCTGCAAATATAGGTGTTTTGGTTTAGGTCCCTACAAATTTATTTTTTTGGTAAAAAGTCCTTGCAAAATCAACTGTTTTGATATAAGCCCTTCTGTTAGTCAAATGTTACAAACAGAAGTCCTATGTGGCTTTTAAATTTATTTTATTTTTTTAAATCCTAACTATTTGGCATCCTCATCATCATCTCTCTCAACTTCACCTCTCTCATCTCCCTTCCCCATTTCCATGACCAACCACCCCAATCTCCGGTGACCCTTTGCCGGCAACCACCACACCACCCTCACCACAACCACTCTCTTCTCTCTCTCACCCACACCAACCCCATCACCACCACAACCACTCTCCTCTCTCTCTCTCTCTCTCTCTCTCTCACCCACACCACCACGACCACAATGATTATCTTCCCTCTCTCACCCACACCACAACCACCACACCACTTTTTTATGACATGTTATGCTCCTAATTTCACATGTGCAAAACCCCCAAATTTCACATCTCCATGTTTCCCAATTATTGAAACCCCAAAATTTGTTTCTGTGCAATACAATAGAACCCTAATTCTAAAATCCCCAATCCTTTCACTTGGTTTTATGCTACGAATTCCAACATTTCTGAGTTATATGGTGGTGAAGAGATGAAGAAGAGAGAAGGGAAGGGAATGAAGGTGGTGATGAAGGTTGAAGGTTGGAGGTTGAAGATGAAGAAGATTGAAGAGAGATGAAGAATAATAATAAATTAAAATTAAAAATAATGACTTGGCATTACAAGTCAACATTAAAAATAAATTAATGACAACTAAGCATTTTTGTAACTTTTGGTTAACAGACGGGCTTATATCAAAACAGTGTATTTTGCAAGAGCTTTTTACTAAATTTTTTTTTTGCAGGGGCCTAAGCCAAAACACACTATATTTACAAGGGCCTCAAACATATTTAAGCCTATAATATTATATTGATATGGTGTGTGGTAATGTGATTCAGTCATACAAAATACCATCGCAATGATCCTATTTATACTGTAGTTGTATGGAGAGAATTTTACAGAAAATACAATCAATATTTACTTCAGCAAGCACGCCACTACAAGAACTTTACTATACATCATAGAACTTAAAGGCTGAACAACTTGAAAAAATAGAGGATAAACTCCTTAAATTACTGCTCTAAAAAATAAATTATACAACAGAAAACAACTCACTAATATCTCTTAAAGACATTAGGCAAATTTATAACTGAGATACTAAAAGATTGTTTGGGAAGTTTGGAGAGGAGGGGAGGGCTTAAAAAAATAGAAAGAATGAAAGACAAATGGAAGGAAGAATGTACCATCAACTTCAATGTGGAGTTTATTTTTCTTCATAAAACTTAATCCTCTTTTTTTTTTTTTTAAACAAACAGACATACTGCCCGAATTTATTAAAAAAGAAAAAAGACAAAGAAAAGCCAAAACCCTTGCCATCAGAAACGTTGAATCCAAAACAATAATAGAGAGTCCCTAACAGAGCCCCTAAAACATTGCAGTCTAAAGGCTAAACAAAATCAAAAAACCAATCTAACTAACAAAAATTAGATAAACAATCGAGAGAACGGAAAAACCAACCAAGCCTGGCTAGAAAAGATAATCAGAAGATTCAATAACCCTCAAATCAAATAAAAAAGGAACAAAGACAAAATTAGTCTTTGAGCGATTGTTATACACTGCTGTTTCTTTTGTGTTTCTTCTTTCGGGATGAAGGATACCACCTGATTGGACTTATCCGCAATAGATTCGTGGGTCGAGTGGTCGTCTGCATCGTCTGACACATCACGCCAATGCTGCCCCGAAATGCTCATGTCGAAATCAAGCCTGGTGGTGGGAGGTTGAGTGGAATCACTACCAGTTCGGCTAGCCTCAGAGGTGCTAGTCGACTTCTTGATGACAGATAGCTCATGCAACTGCTGGACCAAATGCTCACCAACATCCGCAGTAACCGAGGATGAGATAACATCGGTAGAATGCATGACCTTTTCTCCAGACTTAATTGGAGAAGAATTCCCTTGCTGTTGAGAAGGTTGCTCATTATTAGAAAAGTCCCCTTATTGCTGATGAATCTAAATAGTCTTTCCTTTGCAAGCACTAGTGGTATTACCAACAATATTACAATTCGAACAAAAGGAAAGCAAGTTTTCATACACGATACCAACTGAGAAAGCATAGCCCGGCCTCTCAACTAAGATGTGATCCCTAAGTTCCGATTTCAGGTCTATATCAACCAAGACACGAGCAAAATGACCAAAAGATCTATCAAATGAACCTTTACTTGTTATATCATCTAGTTTAAGTGGAGTTCCAACACAACTAGCAATTGCAAAAATAATTTTGGGCCTCAAATATTCTTGAGCCAGTATTGTAAGCCTAATCCAACACTGAACTATTGGAAGGATTAAAATCAAACTGTCAGGCAAACAATCGAAGCAACCCTAGCTTGCACTGCCAAGAGGGCTGCAACTGAATTCTTCGTAAATTCTCAACACAAGAAAAAGAAAATTCATAGTATCTTTTCTCTAAAGAAATCAGTTCCCACTTACCTGTTGGTTTCCAAAGCATCTAACTTGATAGGAGTGTCTCTCTTTGAAAGTAAAATTCTTCCATGAAGGTGTGTGTTTTGCATACTTCCAAACTTGTCATATACTCCTCTTCAGGAATTAAGATTGATAAATCATCTCCTTTGAAACACGTGCATAAAACCTAATCCTCCCAATTTGAAGGAATTCAAAAAATGCATTGGAGGGTTTGGGAGGGTTTAGGCAAATTCTTCAAATTATTTATATCCTTAAATAATAGTCTTAAAATTAAAAATATATTAATCATAAACACTCTCTTATCATTGTCTACAAAATTACTCTCACAACTAAGGTGAAATACTGAAAGATTTAACTAGTAAGAAAGGGAATTTTTATTGATGAATTAGAATGGTACAGTGCACAATCTTCTGGTTACAAGTTCCAGCAAACTGTATGATTCTGTTTTACAATACAACTACTCAGCTAACTGTCATAACAGTGTTTATATACATTCTGTTAAGCTGAAATTACAATAATACCATTTCCCCATCCTTCTAAGGCCCATTAGGACTATTATTCCTCCTAACATATACTCTTCTCACAGCTGGTCTGCTATCAATACCCTCCTCCCTAGGACTTTCACCTTGTCCTCAAAGGGAAAAGAAGGTAATGCCTGTTGTAGTTTGTCAACCAGCTCCCACAAATTCTCACATGAAGGTAGTTGCTTCCATTTCACTAATACCTCTGGAGTTGTAGCGGAGATCCAACACTTCCTCAAGCTCGGGTTGTAATATGCCTTCCTTAGTCGATTGCTACGGGTAATTCACGAGGTGCAGTAGCTACCGGGACGATCTCTTTTGAGCTTCTTGACATGGAATCTGATATTTTGCGATCGATTGATAATTCTAATCTGTATGCCACTATCCCTATCTTCTCAATCACCTTGTAAGGGCCATAAAAACGTGGACTCAGCTTCTCATTCCTCCTGGTTGCCAGAGATTTCCACCAGTAGGGTGTTGCTTTCAAATAAACCCAGTCTCCCATCTCTAGTGATACCTCTCTTTTATGTTTATATGCCTGTTTCTTCATTCTTTGTTGTGCTTGAGCTAAGTTCTGGTGAAACTTTCCAAGCAGTGACTCTCGGTCCTCATATTACTGATTCACTTCTTCCACAGTAGAATTATAGCAGGGCCCTTAATGATAGGACTAGGATCCCTACCATAGAGTGCTCTGTAGGGTGTCATGCCAATAGGGGCATTGTTATTGGTGTTGAACCATAGCTCTGCCCAACATAGCCACTTGGGCCAAGAACGAGGGTGATCCCCCACAAAGCATTTTAGATAGATCTCCAAACATCTATTGGTGACCTCTGTTTGGCCATCTGTCTGGGGGTGAAAAGCAGTGTTGTACTTGAGCTTAGTACCGGCCTGTTTGAACATTGCTCTCCAAAACTTGCTGAGAAATAGTCTGTCTCTATCAGATATGATTTACAATATATCAATTTAGTCTCTGACTTTTGGAAAAGTGTTTCAACTTAGTCCCTACGTCATGGTTGTCAGAATCGCGATCTACCTCGTAAGATCGTACGATTCTGCGAGTCCGCAAGCCATCTCCGTGCTCAGTCTCACGAGGAATCGCAAATCAGTGGGTTCGCGCAGGATCGCAGTGGAAGATCATGAAATCGGTGGGATCAGCGAGTTTGAGCGATGCGAAGTGTTGTTTGGTTTCCCGAGTCAGGTCTATGACCCAGTTTCTGAAAGGGTGAAATGAAAACCCCTTGTTTCTAGCGTGCAGTCTTATAAAAACACTAGAATGGTTCTATTTTTAAATGAGCAGTTATTTCACTATTGAATTTGCAAATACCCGAACCTATAATTAAGCTAAAAATTAATCAAAAAAAAATTAAATCCTAAAAACCGCTGGAACGGTTGTATTTTTAAATGGGCAGTAATTTCACTATTAATTTGCATTACATGAACCTAAAATTCAGCCTAAAAAACACTGGAACGGTTCAATTTTTAAATGAGCAGTTATTTCACTATTAATTTGCAAATACATGAACCTAAAATTAAGCCTAAAATATGGTACAAAATGTAAGTTTAATTAAGTATTCTTGGTGTGAATTGAAGCTTTTTTACTTAATAATATTATTTTGTAGTCATATATATGAATCTTTATGCTTAGATATATGATTTTGAGAAATTGGTAGAATCTTACGATTCGTGTTACGATCCTCCGATTCACGATCTTGTGACCCCTTCCCGATCCTACCTAGAATCTCGATTCTGACTATCTTGCCCTACGTTATATCAATTTAATCCCTGTATTTTGCAAAAAAGAACTAAATTGAAATACTTTTATAAAAGTCAGACACTAAGTTGATATATTGTAAATGTCAGAGACTAAATTGAACTTTTGTGAAATTTCAGGGACTAAATAGGGTATTAAATCGTTGAAAATATATTACAATTATGAGTTTATTTCATTTTATATTTATAGCCTTGAGCCTATATAAAATCGACTATGTTCAATAGTTCAAACATTTCATCACATGTCTCTCTCTCTTTCTTTCTCTCTCTTTTTCACTCTCTTAAACATGGTATTAGAGCCTATCTAAAAGCTGTTACTGGGCCAATATCTCTATTATTCAACCCATTTGTCCACACAATAGATGCCCCGTCTTGGGTGAGAGAGTGTGTTTAGATCTCTGTTATTCCACCTGCATATGTTTCAGATGTACAATCTTGAGTGTGAAAGGGTGTGTTGAAGTTCCACATCAACTAGAGATATGACCTAAACAATCTTTCTAAAGCAGGGGCAATCCTCATCTTACAACCTGATTTTATAGGGTTGAGCTAAACCCAACTAAAATTTAAGAGCATACATTGAAGGGTGGAATGTTTTTTCATTTGCAGCACACCATTGTTGTTTAATCCCCTTGAAATTATGTGACTGATAGGATCCTAAAATAAATAAGAGGTAGTGGAGAGAATAAGAATGGTTTGTTTAATAATGAAGTAGTAGTGGGGGAATATGACCATTGTGTTTGTGAGAGAGAATTTAAAGAGTTGAAGAGTAGTGGAGAGGTCAAGTTAGAGAATAAATAGAGTTGGAGAGTAGTAGAGAAGGCAGGCTGAAATTAGGACTGGAATTGGGTTTGGGACTTCGCAACATTCTACTGCCATTTTACAGTTTTGTTCTTCATCTTTGCAATATGTTCTTATACAATCCTGAGAGATCCTCAAGATTGTTGAATTAATACAAGGAGTTTATTCATTTTGCTCTTCATATTTCATGGGTTCTCATCAAGTGGTATCAAAGCACTCGATCTTGAGTGCCCAAAATGATACGTTGCAAAAGAAAATGGAGTCCAGAACAGAATTGAGGCTCAAAGAAATTTAGCAATTCTGGAAAACGAAGAAGATAGGATACCGGTGTCGATCTCGGCGTGATCATGCTCCGTGTAGAAGGAGATGAGTAAAGTTGAACCAGACACTTGGAACTGTGCAGAATTTTATCAGCGAAAAGAAGATGAAGTGTCGAAACAGGAACAACTTATTGAAGATGATGTTGAGAAGACAATTGAAAAGAACCAATTAGATATCAAATTCAATAACTCGAATGTGGTTGCCAAACCAGTGAAGGAGTTGGAAGAGGGTGAATCGAAAAAAGACATTAATGAGAAGGTAGACTGCGTTTCACCACCAAGGCCCGCGTTAGTTCCAAAATAGATTGGGAACACGAAAGAGGAGTACCGATTTAGTGAAGACACCGTCCATGTTCAAATCGCCATCCCCAACGTCGCACTGACCTTGGCTGACAAGACATACGCAACCAGCGAACCAGAACACCGCAGCGGCGCAAGTGGGTAGATATGACCATACCTAAAGCAGTGTGAATCTAATAATCAGAACAGGGAAGTCTGTTGCTGGCAAACTTCATACACGACCACCAGAGCCACCAGAACTGTCGGATCATGGCTTATCCACGGCAGAGGTGTGGCCAACTTACGATTTAGGAGAAGCATTTCACTCTCTGGTGACCGAAGAAGCCTACAGAGAGGAGGAAGAGAAAATGGCGGGGTCCGATTGGGAAGAAAAGGGAACGTCGTCGTTGGAAGTGCCGCCGTCGTTGGAAGAACTGCCGCCGCCAACTTGTGGAAGAGCAATTTATCTCTATCGAAGTTGACGGTTGCAACAGGTCTAGGTGGAATTAGAGTTAGGGTTGATTGGGTTCCCAGGGAGATGGATCTCACTTTTGAGTCAATGGGCTAGACCCAATCCTTTGAGGCGTTTACTTTTCCCACACCCCTTAACAAATTTTATTCCAAAAATAACCTTGTGTGAAACGCTGTGAGGACGTGTTTAATGACTGTTCGAACGACCTTGTTCGAACACGTTCGAATGACCTCGTTCGAACAGGAGAAATTACGCACAAAAGGGTGTGAAGTCAATATTTAACACACTCGAACGATGTTGTTTGAACGGGTTCGAACAAGGTCATGCGAACAGTGAAAACGCCAAAGAGAGAGAGTGAAGTCAAAATTTAACACACTCGAACGATGTCATTCGAACCTGTTCGAAGACCCGTGTTCGAACAGGTGAAATTTCGTGAAAAAAAAGAGGTTTTGGCTGGCCTTTTGGTCTTTTCACACCCTTGTGGGGTGTGTTTTGAGTAGGAGGGAGTGTGGGAAAAGCAATAGCCTCCTTTGATATGAAGGCAGCCCAGTTTAGAATAGTGAAGAGAGGGTAGAGAATATGGATGGATCTGATTGGGTTTTAAAAGAAGTGAACCCCACTTCTAACTCAATGAGCCAGGCTCAAATTTTAGTTTATTTTTTTGACAAAAGAAAACTTGGGCGTTTACTTTTCTCACACCCCCTCCTACTCTTTCACACCCCTTAACTCCAAATATTCCAAAAATACCTTTAAGTAGAGTGCGTGTTTTCACCGATTCGAGGATGGGCAACCGAATATATTCGGTTGAGGTCAACCGAGGTCAAAGTCAAAACGAGCAAAAAGGTGAATGTGGTGTGAAAGTCCATTTTTGTAATAAAATAAGGTGTTCGAACACCTCATGCGAACTGTTCGCATGACCTCGTTCAACAGTGAAACTACGCCTGAGAGGTGTGAAGTCAAGATTTAACACACACGAACGATGTCATTCGAACCTGTTCGAAGGCACGTGTTCGAACAGGTGAAATTTCGTGAAAAAAAAAGAGGTTTTGGCTGGCCTTTTGGTCTTTTCACACCCTTATGGGGTGTGTTTTGAGTATTCGAACCTGTTCGAAGGCACGTGTTCGAACAGGTGAAATTTCGTGAAAAAAAAAGAGGTTTTGGCTGGCCTTTTGGTCTTTTCACACCCTTATGGTGTGTGTTTTGAGTAGGAGGGGGTGTGGGAAAAGCAAACACCAAAACTTATGGATCAAATTCTAGTTATTAAATCCACCCAGTTTAATAATAAAGAGGGGGTGTTTAAAGAAAAAAACATTGCAGCAACTTTTGTGGGTTTATTTCCCACAATTAGTGATATGCTCTCACATGTTTCTCAAAGGCATCTTCCCACTTCAGGGCAGCACATCAGCGTGGACATTTTCCAGGTTTCCTTAACTTCTCTAATTGCTGATCCCTTTTTATCACCTCCATATTTAGAAGCTATGCACATAAAAGTTGCACCCTACAAACATGTAGAATGCAAAGAAAAGAGGAAGACAACCATTGTGCCACTTACATTGAAAAGGAAGAACCATGTTCTTGATCACATTTTAACGGTAATGGCGCAAGAAGATTGGGAACTACCTTGCTGATTCTATAGAAGGTTTTTCTAGATTGGCTTTCACTGTTTGGGTTTATTTGGAGACAAAGTTGACTTGTGAAATTAGAAACCATGGAATGAAGATCACAGTAAGACTCCCCGTTAACCAGAATTATCCAATTAAAGTTGACAAATTAATCAAGTTACTAGTGGGAGTTGGTAAAAGTTACAGTAATGAATTCCAGTTACTATTCAAAGGAGTTGACAAACTAATCCAGTTCCTAGTGGGGGTTGGTGGTATGAGCTATAGCAATGGTTTAAGGCAACTAATAAATATTTCTATCATGATGGAGCCTTCATTTGTCCATCAGTGGGATCCATGTGGCCTTAAATAAAATGTGTGGGATCCAGGTGGCTTTAAACAAGCTTCCTACTTTATCTATATCCCTTGGAGATATAATACGTTGTGTTTTGTTTTTTATTATAGATGATATAGCCACATGGAGATATGGTAACTCTATTGATCCATCCAAAATCTTTATTGTGGTACATAAAATTTCAATGGATGGAGGCGCAGCTATAATGGCTCCAGTAAATTCCTTTGTTGAAGAAATTAAAACAGAAATTAAAACACTACTGGACCTAGTTCAAAACCATGAAAAAGTGGTTGCATCTCAAGAAGGGATTCATATTAGCTATTGTGTACAAAGTGTGTCTAAAATTTTAATTACTATAGTGAATCTTTATGAAACCATGACACCAGCAGTATTTGGATCATCAATTGCTAATCCCTTGGAGTACACCAGCTATATGAATAATCATTTAAAGAATTGTGTGCTCTTAAAGTGGCTCGTTGCAAAAGGGAGTAATCATCTAAAGAATTGTGGGGCTCCCAAAGTGGCTCGTTGCAAAAGGGTCTACGAGGCAGATGTTTGAGTTAGTTCTTACAAACGATATTTTACACCAAAATAGAGCAGCCATACACTCTATTTTCTGCCCCAAAACACTGCTGAGAACAGGACATTTGATCCGGGAGGTAGCTCTTTAGTATCTTGCATAGCTTGGTCATCATGCTTCAAACTATGGGATCCAAGTGGACATGACTTCTAGTTGTTACGCGCCGCTTTGTTTAATCCTCCACCTTGAGGACAAGGTGAATCTTTTAGGGGGGAGTATTGATAGAATCCTAAAATAAATAAGAGGTAGTGGAGGGAATAAGAATGGTCTGACTAATAATTAAGTAGTAGTGGGGGAATATGAACTGTTAAGAGTCCCACATCGGATGTCATATGGCCTGAAAAAGAGTTTATAAGTGGGTGGCATCCCTCACCTTACAAGCCGGTTTTGTGGGGTTGAGTTAGGCCTTAACCACATTCTAAGATGGTATCAAAGTCAATCCACGATCCGTTGGGCCACCCGCTATCGGGCCACTCGGGTCACGCTCCAGTTGCCCAGTCCTGGGCGTGAGGGGGGGTATGTTAAGAGTCCCACATCGGATGTCATATGGCCTGAAAAAGAGTTTATAAGTGGGTGGCATCCCTCACCTTTGTGAGAGAGAATTTAAAGAGTTGAAGAGTACTGGAGAAAAGTCAGGTTAGAGAAAAGAATTGGAGAGTAGTAGAGAAGGCAGGTTGAAATTGGGACTTGGCAACATTCTATTGCCATTTTACAGTTTTGTTCTTCATCTTTGTAATATGTTCTTATACAATCCTGAGAAATCCTCAGGATTGTTGAATTAATACAAGGAGTTTATTCATTATGTTCTTCATATTTCATGGGTTCTCATCAGCGACCATGTCTTGAAAGTAATAAAGTCTGCGTGGCTGGACTGCAAAAAGAAGCTAAAGACAACAAAACTCATGAAATAATAGTTTACCTTAGTATTGTAGAATACACATCACAGCGAATCCCTCCAGTGCAATACATCAATATGTTTGTCTTTTCCTTATCTACATTTGATAAAGGATCTGAAGCATTGATCTAAAAAGGGCATATCAAAGAGGAATACATTAACAGCCATGAAAGAGAGATAATTCTCATAAATTTCAACCAATGATACATGGATCCCAATGTAAGATGCAGGCAAATGAGATTTTTTTAAAATGAAAATAATGTTTTTTTCTTATAACATGTTTTAAATAGTAATTATTTCTTAGGTAAATAGTCATTTTGGTCTCTGAATGTGTGAGGCGCTGTCATTATAGTCTGTAAATGTATGGAAATTGCAAACACATCCCTTAAGTGTCTCTTTAATAAGTCATTTTGGTCATCAAATGCGTATTTTGGTTTGGTCCACAAATGTGTTTTTTATTAGTCAATTAGGTTTTTAAAATTACTTAAAAAAACACTCAAATGCATGTTTGCAATTTTGATACCTTGAGGGACTATAATGACAACGTCTCACATTTAGGGGCCAAAATGGTTGTTAACCCTTTTTTGTAATTATTAGTAACATTGTGATAGGCTTGTTAGTCAAGCCCATTAGATTTAGCGAGTCCTAGCTTGTCTATATAATAAAGATTAGTCAATGTAATTACATACTGTTGAGATATGCTTTAGATATGCACTGATTCAGTTTGTTATTAGGATTGTATATAAATATGTCTATAATTATGTCTTTTATTAGGATTGATTTATTCATTTAATAAAGGGATTCTCTTTGTAAAGTTTTGGTTATAAATAAGATCTAGCTGAGAGCTAATCTCTTAAACAATTCACAACCTAATTATCATTCTTCACATGGTATAAGTAGCCTACGATTAGTGGGCTTGAAAAACACCGTAAACCCTAGCCGTCACAGTGAAACCCTAGCTGTCCCATTGTTATTACACACTCAGCAGCAGCCCTAGGTTCTAGGAAAATCACACCATCAGAACCAACATCATCAGATCGGCCAAACAGCAGAAATATTATGGATTCAAACGCTTCTACAGGAACTGCATGTTAAAATACAACCTCCTAGACTTTATTGTGACAATCAGAGTAGTGTAGCAATCGGTCACAATCCAATTCTTCATGTTAGAACAAAACATATGGAAATTGATCTATTCTTTGAACAGGAGAAAGTTCTAGACAAACAGCTACAAGTTATGCACATTCCTGGCCATCTGCACACTGAGTTTCATTGGTATCCTGGGATTTAACAACTTAGTTATTATCATTGAACTGAAAATAGACAGAGTTATCCTTAGAAAATTGACGCACATTGAGTAAATTTTTGGTGAGTGAGGGAACATGGAACACATTTTTAAGGGAAAGAATACGTTTAGGGTTTAAAGGTGATCTAAAATGAGTGAAACCAATGGATTTAATAGGCAAACCTTGGTCGTTTCCAATGGTGACTTGGTCTGGTCCTACAAAGGGAGCTTGCTGGTGAACTGAGTGAGAAGCAGTGGACAAAGTATGTGTGGCAGCAGAGTCTGCAAAGAAATCTGGTGAAGCAACAGGAGCAGCAGCATTTGCAACATAGGCCTGAGGTGCTCGTGGCATGAACGGAGAAGGAGGAGGAATGACCGGTGGCAGTGTGAATTGAGAGCCATAAAATGGAGCCGTGTAGGATTATGATGCATAGGAGGGACGAGGAGGTGACTGCAGCATTTGGTTCCAGATAGGTGTGTGCCACGGCGGAGCGGAGGACCAAGCATGGTGATTTGGTGGTCGAGATGGCGTTGAATCTCCATTGTTGAAGTCACGCTTGAAGCGATGGAAGCAGATGGAGGTATCGTGACCAAATTTGTGGCAAACTTGGCACTGAGTACTGTTGCGACCACGTCCTCCACGGCCACCACGATCGGTGCGAGAGCCACGCCAGCCACCGGAGGTATCATCGCTGTGTGATGCAGTGGTCTGCGCAACAAACGCCTGTACCAGAGTGGTAGTCGAGGACGACGATGATTGCGAAGGTGTTGAGATGACGTGTCGACGTTTGCCGAGGCAATTGATAGTTTGTTGAAGCGATTGAGGCGCGATTCATGACCTAGAGGCAGTGGTTCAGCCTCAGAGAAAGAGACAGGACCAGAACGACCACAAATGATGGCGATTGTGGACTCGTATTTCTGTGGAAGTCCCTCGAGAATGACATTGAGGTGTTCGCGTGAGGAAATCGCTTCACCGATTGCACTGAGAGAGTTTACCAAGCCTTGAATCTTGAGAAGATACTTCGAAATCGTAAGGCCGTCAAGTGTGGTGGCACGCAATTCGCATCAGAGTTAATGTGAGCGTGCTTGTGTGTGAATTTGGAAATGTTCATGGATCTTATCCCACAGTTGTGAAGACGTTTTGCATCCAATAACGCGTGTGAGCATATCCTTCGAAATCGTTGATTGCAGCCATGAGAGAAGAAGCGCATCTTGTTGCTCCCACTTCTCAAAGCTTGGATTGACATTGTTTGCATTAGCATCAGCAACGGCAGTGAATTTCTCAGGAATCGTAAGATTTACAAGATAGTGATGCAACCGGTGCGCCTTGATAATTTGTTCAACTTGCTGGCACCACAGCAAGTAGTTGTCTGCATCTAGTTTTTCAGAGATAGCAGTGAAAGAAGACGCCTTCAAACACGTCAGAGAAGAAATATTCATTTTCATTGATTGATCTCAATTTACATTTGAATCCTATTTATACAAGTGAATCTAGAGAGGGAAAACTAACTGATTGAACTAACTCAATTAGTTAGTTACAACAGAAGGGGATCCAGTGTGGGGAGGTTTATGGTGAGTCATTACACAATTTTTTCAATAACTAAGCTAAACTAGCTGTTCTTCTAATATCGACAAAGTAAAGTATCAAATACTAGCGGGGAAGCTAGTCTACTTAGCCTACACTAGATTGGACTTGGCATTAGTGTTGTGAGTTAGTTCATACATGATCTAAGAGCAAGACATCTACAAGCAGTACACTATGTCCTACAATATCTCGAAGCCACTCTAGGAAAAGGATTCTTGTGTAAGAGAGGTGGAAACTTGTAATTATTAGTGTCATTGTAATAGGCCCGTTGATTAGGCCCATTAAGTTTAGTCAATCCTAGCTTGACTATGTAATAAGGATTAGCGAACTGCGAACATAATTACATACAATTGAAATAATACTAAGAATATTTTTCTCCATAACATTATCACTCAATGCAAGAAAACCAAGATTTTACACCATTACTTTGACTAAAAATGTTCTACAAATTGATGGCATGGGTTAGCTTTAATGAGATTATGTCAACCACACTTGGTAAGTGAGAGATCAAAAATATGACCTGACCTCTTCCTGCGACAGTCCAAATGAAGTGCTCCTAAAGCAGTCCACATTAGGTCGCTTTGCCCCACGAAAATGTCCAATGTCCCATTCATAACCTGAATGATGACCATATTCATAGCCAGAAGTTATAACTATGTAAATGATAAATATTCTAAAATAGTAGTACAAAAAGATACTACGTCAAAAATGATGAAATTTTTCCTTTGGACACCATCATGCCAAAGGAAGTCATTCATTGGTAATTGTTAGAGTATTATATTTTATAGCATTTTTTTTAGAATGTATAGTAAACTATATTATGTTGATCAGCTAGGGAGTAGGGTACAACTTAGCTACTGATACTAGGCTGCAATTAAGCCACTAAACTCTGATAAATTCCTAATTACCCCTTTGATTACTATGTTGAGTATGATAGATATGAGTCAAGCTATAAATAAGAGATCAAATGGACACTCTTTGAGAGACTGGGAGGAGAAGGTCACAGAAGGAAAAAGAATGAGAGACTGAGATACAGATGGCTACTTGTTTAATTAAAACGTAACTTACGTTAGGCAAATAGAGGCCAAACAAGTCTTCTCCCAAAAAGAATTGTGAATTATCATATTTTTTTCCTAAATATCAGGCAAGCCATTCACAATATGCAATCTTGAGAAGGCTAGCAGATAATTATTATCTCAAAATGATAATTCTGTAAACTCAGCATTCAGGACCTCCTTTTTAATGAGATGTAATTAACATCAGACATTTGATTCAAGTGCCAGTCTGAAACCCGATCAGAATAAAGCATAGCAAACAGAAAAAAGGTAAGGAAATAAAGGTAGATTCACTTTGGAACTGCAGAACCTATACCGTTTCTCACATCCAAAAGAATGTCATTTCTGTTAGGATAATCTCTTGATTGAAGATCATTTTTATTGATTCCTTCCAATCTGTCTCTCCATTCTGAAGGTGCTAAAGGTATTGCCCGCATGGAAGGATCCAGCAATGGAAGATGTGATATGCCACCTTCAAACTGAATACAGATGAATGACATAAGTTGATAGTGGTGTTCTAAAGCCGCAACTATTCGTCCGAAACATAAAAAGACTAAGATAAAGAAAATGAAGAAACCATATAAAGCTCCAGCGCGGGGGAGATCGACAGATAGTAACTTGAAAAGGAAAAGAAAAATAATTTAAATGTGCAAATGAGCTTTATCTGTGGAGAACAAATTATGGCACGGGCATAATATGGCTTGCCTGTACTAATGAAGGCTTGTACCGCAACTTCAATGTTGGGAAGGTATGTCCAATTTCTGATGGAGATATCTGAACCAGGATGTCAGAAAACCTGCTATCCTCTTTTATCCAGTTGACATAAGCCAGAGCATCTTTTGATGGCCCACTGTACTGCAGTAAATATAGCACATCAGAAGGACATATTGGACTGCAAAACACTGCACGGGTGACTAGAGCTCACTCTTATAAACAATGCAATGATGTTAAGTAAATATTTGATACAAAAGAATACCCCCATGTATTTTCAACCAATAGGAAAGGTCATATAAGTGAAAAAATTTCCTTTCCAAAATGTTCAGTCAAGCTTTGTTTTGTAAAGCCAAACTGCTAACGGATAACAAGTAGCTTGTAGCAGATAAGTTCTAAGAAGGAAAACAGAGGTGCTTAGGTGTGTTTAGGGTTTAGGGTTTAGCTCACTCTTTTATTATGTTAGTTAGACACCTATATGATCTTTTATTGTTAAAGTTTGAATGTCATGAATTTTGAATATTTTTTTATCATATTTGAGAATTTATATGCACATAATACTATCCTATGTCTATATGTGATATTTCTAAATAGCGGTATAGCGTTTTACGTTTTTGGCCTCGACCGCCCAGTTAAAACACTGATTATCTTTTTGTATGTGCTAGTGCTACTCTCTCTCCTATTTGACACAATAAGTACTTGAGAGAAGTTTAACTCCTAAACAATAGTACAACTTTTTTGTCATAGGTACAACTATCTAAAATACCAAAAATACCCTTGTAATTTTCTACTCTATGAATATTCTCTCTCTTTCTCTCCTTCTCTCCTCTCATCTTTCTCCCTCTCTCTTTATCTCTCCCCCTCGTCCCATCTCTGATCTCTCTCTCTCTCTTCTCTCTACTCTCCTATCTTATCTCTATCGCTTCTCTCTTTCCTCTCTTCTCTCTCCATCTCTCTGTCCACTCACTCTCTCTTTTCTATCTCATCATCTCTCTCCCTCCTCTCAACTCACACTCCCTCATCTCTCTCTTCACTTTTTTGTCCTAGTTCTTGCTAATTTTATCAAACAGTTTAAGTTCACAAAGTTAGCTTATTTTGTAATCACAGATCCACTATCTGTTACTTTTCACCCTGGCACTTTCCAATCGGGTTAAATAAGAAAATGTTAACTATCTCTTTATATGGTGGATTTACTGGCCGGTAAAAAAACTAACCTGCGCATTAATCCCTTGTTCATTCAAATAGATTCTTCCATTGATGTCCAAACCCTGTCAACATACTAAAAGTTATACCTGGGAAAGACGGAATTCACAATGAATTTGTTACAAAACAATGAGCTTGAAAATCCATGATCTAATCCTTATCATTACAACTGACAACATAAAATAACCATCGTTTGGAGCATCAACAATAGGCAAAAGCATTCATGAAGAAAGTGATACGAGAAATAGCGTAATCACGTCACCATCCTCAATTCAAATATGCCATCTAAGACAAATAAAATAAATATACCAATCGAGGCAAAGATGTATGTACGTGGCACTAGAATAAAATTATAACTAAAAGGGAAAATCAAAGCGAACCGCCAATTCCAAGAAAGAAAGGTGTTTGGATACTTCTGCGTGTGGGTCTTTGATGAACACAAAATGGTAGAAATTGATGACCACAAAATCAACATTGTCCCTTGAATTTGACGGTTGCGCTTTAGCAACCAACAGCTTCCGATGGGTAAGAGAAACAGAAGAAAAGGAGTTGTTGAATTTGAATTTGAAGAAAGGCTTTTGGATTTGAAACACCACACTTGTGCTGCAGAACAAAGCTGCCGGAATGAGTGCATGTGCACCTGAAACTGAGATAGCCTCACTACACCACCTCATCTTGTGTTGGATTCGATGCGAGGCCAATAGCCGGTTAACGTACTAGTAACTTCTTTTTTGTCAAACGCACTTTTTTTTTTTGGACAAGAGTCAAACGTACTACTAAGTTCTTTTTTTTCCCATGTGTTTCCCAACCTATGAAAGCGTCGAGATCACGATACGGGATCACGATACGATACGACACGACACGTGGACATGGGAAAATTTAGAAAATCAAGATACGATACTGGCGGGGATACTTTAATAAAAATTAAATTAAAAGTTAAAATATAAAACATAAAGATACATGTCACAAAAAGGCGCCGCTGAGTTAGTACTTCGTGGCACACCAAGTTCCCCGACATAGATTAGTCATCAAGCATGGCCGGTGGAAAAATTGTGCACTAATGACACGGTGAACCCAAAAAAATAAGTAGGCATAGTTAAATGTCTTTTCCTCCCATTTTAAAAAATATACTCTTCCTCCCACGAACATGTCACAAAAAGGATAAAAAAGTACTCAACGCGGGGATTAGTCACTGCGTTCGGTGAGTGGATACTGCGGTCTCGACCAAAAAAACAAGGATAAAAGAGTAAGTATCTAATTATTTTTTGATTTATAAAAATAAATATAAATTCTAGGATACTCCCAACTGGATACGTATCTGGTAAGTATCCAGTAAGTATCCGATAAGTATCTGGTTTTTTTATTTAAAAATAAATATAAATTCTAGGATACTCTCAGGATACGTATCCGGAAGTATCTGATACGTATCGGTATCGGATACGTATCGGATACCGGTACGTGGCCTATTTTGCACACCCCATAAACTGGTGAAAAGTCTTAAATACATCAACAAATCGGTTTACAGCGCGTCCTATTTTTTCTTTGTACTAGTACGATTCGGTGCCACATCACCAAACAAGATACGGTTAACGCCTGTCGGAGCTGATAAATGGTGACACACCCTATTGTGTGTCAAGTTCAGCACCTGGTAACCGAATATGTACGGTGGGTTACCGTCGTGGCTTAAAAATAACAACACTTCACATACATTTGTAATGTCTGGCGCCCTGGCAACGAACCCGTTCGGTCAATTCCCACCGTACCTGTTAAAATAAATTAATTTTTAAACGGCCCAGATGCCACCGACACTTTTTATCAACAGCTTACAATCAGTCAAATGTGTCAGAAAAAGGAGTGGATGACATTCCCTTTAGATAGTGTGCCCTAACGGATAGAATTTAAACGGCTCAGATTTGTGATCTAAAATTGAAATCACTGCTCACCGCTCACATTTTACCACGCATATTATAACTAGGGTTTCAATTTTCACAATTCACTGAAGTAAACACCCTACTCTGCTTCTTCACAAATACTCCCACCTGCTGAAGTGGAATGGGAGTTGTGTCCAGTCCAGTACTCAAATGACAAATTCCTCACCGCCCTTCACCACCGTGGAACTCTCACCAACAAGGAAGATGGTGTTTAGTTTCAATGTCGTGATCCTATCTTCTGCGGGTTGAATAAGGACATAACATTCACCCAGTTGAAGGAAAAGGCAGAGAGGAAGGTTCATCCAGAGAGAGTGGCGTAATGACGTAAGTTATTCAGCTATGGAGATTCAGAGCGACAATGACATTCGCACCATGATGGAAGCACATGCTAATGTTCCAGTAGAACGTCATGTATTGGAGATGTATGTCGAAACAATACGCACTCCAGACGAGGTTATTTATCTTTTGCGACAAGGACTTTAAATTAATTAAACTCGGGTGTTTATTATGTTTCGTTGTTGTTGCGTTATTTTTATTTATTGTTTCGTTGTCTTTCGTGTTTGATGTACGGTTGTGTTGTTTAATAAGTTTTGGCTTAAATACGTTTTTACCCACTACAAGGGTGTTTTGCTTTTACCCCTTGCAAATTTTTTTCTTTTAAAAAACCCCTTGCAAAATCAACATTTTTGGTTTTAGTCCTTCTGTTAGATGGACGTTAAAAAAACGTTTATGTAGCATTTTTAAATACGTTTTTACCCCCTGCAAATAGGGGTGTTTTGCTTTTACCCCCTGCAAAAAAAATCTAAATCCCCTTCTTCTTCCTCAGCACTCACCCAACCTCATATCAACTTTTCCATCTATTACACAAACCAAAGCTTCCATATCAAACTAGAACCCTTCTTCTCATCTTCTTCGTCTCTTTCTCTCTCTCACAGAACTAGCAAACCATGAGCACAACATGTAATTAACTTTTATTGTGATTCTGATTTTAGGGTTTGTTTCAAGTTTTATGGATTGTTTTTCATCTCAAAATCAAGATTTCATGGATTTAATAAATGTGTGTGGTTTAAAAAATGAGTCAATAAACAAATCAAGCTAGTACTTGATTTACAATGCAGCATCTCTGACTTTTTAAAATTCTTTGATTATGTGTTTTGCATGTTTTCTATTTTTTTTCTTCATGTTTAAATGTGTGATATGTGTGTTTATATGTTAAAATTAAAGTTTATTTTTTATCTACGGTCAATGACCGCAAGAGAATAACAATCAAGACCCTAACTCTTATGATCCATAAAACATTGATTTTGAGATGAAGAACAATCCATAAACAACAATCCATAAAAGTTGAAACAAACCCTAAAATCAGAACGCAATAAAAGTTAATTACATGTTGTGCTCATGGTTTGCTGGTTCTGTGTGTGAGAGAGAGAGAGAGAGACGAAGAAGATGAGTTCTAGTTTGATATGGAAGCGTTGTGTTGGAGAAGGAAAAGTTGATATGAGGTTGGGTGGGTGCTGAGGAAGAAGAAGGGGATTTAGTTTTTTTGCAGGGGGTAAAAGCAAAACACCCCCTATTTGCAGGGGGTAAAAACGTATTTAAAAATGCTACATAAACGTTTTTTTAACGTCCATCTAACAGAATGACTAAAACCAAAAAAGTTGACTTTACAAGCGGTTTTTTTTTAAAAAAAAATTGCAGAGGGTAAAAGCAAAACACCCCTTATTTGCAGGGTGTAAAAACATATTTAAGCCATAAGTTTTTCAATTAAATAACACAAAATTATAAATTACTTAGTACCGCTGGAGTTTAACATAATTGAGTTAGAAAGAAAGCTTAAAACAAACATCCATGCAAACTGAAAGAAGAGTTTAACATAATTGAGTTAGAAAGCATTAAAACTCAAACATCCATGCGTTTAGAAAAAGGATAAAAATATGAAATCCTCTTTATTAAGAAGAAGATTGGGGGCCTGTGTTTACCAATATACCCCACTATAATGAAAATATGAATTAGGAAAGTACTTTTGGTGGGAACTGCTTACTAATATACCCCCACTCTATATTTTTGGACGACATACCCCACTCTATATTTTGTACCCCACCATTTATGGTTGGTTGCATTAAAACTCATAATGCTTAACTTTCCCTTTCCGGATCCTCCATTTGTGGCCGTTTAGAAAAAGGATAAAAATATGAAATATAAGTATATGGTCCATGAGATAATTAAAAGGTGTATGTGCTTCACACTAGCTTAAGCTTTGTGATATATCATATTAAGTCCTGATCAGACGGTGACATCCATGGAGGCTATTAGTTTGCTCTCCTACATGGCAGAATATTGTGACCCCTTGGACAGATTGAAAGCATGCAAAAGTTTGCCAAAAATATCGTAATATACAACTTTGGCATTAGTTTGCTGAAGCTCAACAGACATAAATCCTTGGCCATCGTAGTAAAACTTCACCCCATCTCTTTCATTTTTATCAATCATGTCTCCTTTCCATGCCTTTGAACCTCCGCCACTAGTTAAGAACTGGATTTGGCTACAAACATAAACTCAATCTCATTAATATGATCAAAAGTAAAGGCGAAGGAAGTTAATATATATATATATATATATATAGTCAGACTCAGACCTGTTGGTGCTACTTATGTGTTCCAAAGCAATGGTCATGCCCATTAATATACATATCAACACTGTTGGCCTGCAACAGTTTAAATTTTATCAGTACTAAAGAAAGGGTGCACGTTGCACATGTATCAGTATGTACCTCAATTATCTTTAAGTTAGGATTTTCTTTGGCAAGTTAAAAAAGAATGACCTCAAGGATTGGCAGGAGGTTTCTTAAGAGCTCTTTGGTGTCACCGTGGTGTCCTATGCTTCTTATTGGATGATGCCCCACAACAATCTTCCAGCTTGCAGTAGAACCTTTTAATGCCATTTCCAGATCCTGTATTTAGAATCATACACAAAGAGTAAAAACATATTTTTTTATCTTAATAGTGATAAAGAGATTTACCTTTAAGAGCTTCGATAAATATTTCTCCCTTGGAAGTACACCTCTCCAATCGTACTTGTGATCCTTTGGCTTGAGAAAGTACTTGTCCACAAAAGGAGTTGTATCCACAAAGAACAACTCGGCAAGTTCTGGCAAATTTAATGTTTTATGATTTAAACAATATTATTATATTACATTATGTAACCGGTTTGGATTGTTAGGGAGGGAGCTCCGGGACAATCCTAGCTCACTCTAGAGGCTTCAATGGCAGAATGAAGCCTGGAGAAGATGAACTTGCTTTGTTGTGTACTGCAACAGAAATTAGTTAACAGAGAGAGAGAAATCTAGAGAGAAGATTTGTTGAAGATCTAGTGTGCATTTCATTCAACATGCAAATCACATATAAGTACAACGGATCTGAGAAAATATTCTCCACAAGAGTACACGATGCAATCAGCTACAAAGGGAATAAAATGAAAAACAACAGTACTATCACAGCTAGTACATCTTTTAGGGTAAAATGGTAAATGCACTAAAAAGAAGTAAATGCAATAAATGGTAAATGTAACACAGTAACTCTGTTACAGTACCCCCTCCATCGGAAACACTCTTGTCCTCAAGAGTGAAAAGTTGGAAACTCCTTCAAGAGATCATAGTAAAACTCCCATGTACCTGCCTAGGGAGGTTGATCCTTCCATTGAACCAAAACTTTAGTAGTTGCAACTTTGCCTCTTTTCACCATCTTCCTGTCCAGAATTGCTACTGGTTCTCCTCTAGTGGTGTGCAACTGAGATGCAGATAGATGAGCAATAACAGCAGTGTTAGAATTAGTTCACAGTTTGAACTGTGACACATGAAATACATCATGTATACCAGCATCAGCAGGGAGATTCAGCTTGTAGGCCACAGTTCCGACACGATCAATGATTCTATAGGGACCAAAAAACTTAGGAGTGAGCTTGTTGAATTGCTGATGTCTGAGAGAGAATTGTCTGTATGGCTGAAGTTTCAAAAACACGTAGTCACCAATATTGAATGACCTTTCAGACCTCCTCTTATTGCTCTGTTGTTGCATCCTGTTCTGAGCACGCAAGATGTGAAATTTCAACAGTTTTATGGCCTCCTCTCAAGCAGTAATGCTCCTATCAACTATCTCAGAGCTTGATTCACCTGGAAGATAAGGCAAATGAAGTGGAGGTGCCTGACCATAGACTACTTCATACGGAGTTGTCTGAATAGATGAGTGGAACGATGTGTTGTACCACCATTCTGATAATGACAACCACTTATACCAATTAATGACAGCCACTTATACCAATCAGAAGGTTGTTCAGAACTCATACAACACAAGTATGTCTCCAGAGCTTTATTCACAACCTCTGTTTGCCCGTCAGACTGTGGATGGTACGCTATAGATTTATCCAGAGATACACCCTGCAGAGAAAAGAATTCAGTCCGCACTTGGCTAACCAATATCGGTCTCTGTCACTCACTATAGTAGCAGGCATTCCATGTAGCTTGTAGACAGAATCTAAGAACAATTGAGCAACATCTAATGTTGTATAAGGGTGAGACATGGCTAAGAAATGAGCATACTTGCTCAATCTATCAACAACAACAAATATCACTTGTTTTCCATGAGACTTTGGAAATCCCTCAATGAAATCCATGCTAATTGATTCCCAAATTCTATTAGGAATGGGTAGGGGATGGAGTAAACCAGGAGAAGCAACATGCTCAGGCTTGCTCCGTTGACACACACTACATTCACGCACATATGTCTGAATGTCTTTTGTCATTCCCCTCCGATAAAACAGAGATTTTACTCTAGCAGCAGTGTTATCTCTCCCTGAATGTCCACCAGTGGCCAAGTCATGAAGCCATTGTAATATATATCAAACTCTTGACATCAGCGCTATTACCAACCACCAGTTTACCATGCCTGCGAAGTATATCATTCTGCCAGGTAAACTTTGGATGAGAAGAAGGATCAGTTTGCAAATCATTGATCAATTTCTGCACATGCTCATCAACTATCCAGGAACTCTGAATGCGCTGCAGTAAATCAGGGGAAATAGAATTCAACATTAAAGGCATCAACTCTGCACCATCTATACGTGAAAGGGCATCTGCAGCCTTGTTCTCTCTTCCCTCTTTGTACTGTATTTCAAATTCAAATCCCATGAGTTTAGCCACCCATGCTTGTTGGAAAGGAGTGTTAAGTTTCTGCTCAAGAATGTACTTAATACTCCTATGGTCTGTTCTTATAATGAATGGTTTAGGCGCCAAATAAGTGCTCCACTTTTGCACGGTGTAGACAATAGCTAACAACTCTCTTTCATAAACTGATAAAGCCTGCTGTCTAGGACCAAGAGCCTTGCTAAGGTACGCAATTGGGTGATTTTCCTGCATAAGCACAGCTCCTATGCCACGTCCCGACGCATCAGTCTCCAAGATAAACACTTTGGAAAAGTCAGGGAGTGCAAGAACTGGCGCCTGAGTGAGAGCAGATTTAAGAGCCTGGAAAGCAGCAGTAGCTACAGGTGACCATTCAAACGAATCCTTCTTGAAAAGATTTGTAAGAGGCTTTGCAATCTTTCCAAAACCTTTGACAAACCTCCTGTAATAGCCGGCTAGACTAAGGAATCCACATAATTGTTTAATAGTGACAGGCACAGGCCACTCAGCAACAGATTTGACCTTTGTAGGGTCAGTAGACACACCCTCCTTGGTAATAAAATGCCCCAAATACTCCACTCTAGGAGTAGCAAAATGGCATTTCTTGAGGTTCAGCAACAAGTGATTAGCTTGGACAGTTTCAAACACCTGTGTTAAATGACTTACATGTTCCTGCAAGCTACTACTATAAACCAAAATGTCATCAAAGAAAATTATAACAAATTTTCTAAGAAATGATTGAAACAAATGATTCATCAAAGATTGAAATGATGCAGGAGCATTTGTGAGTCCAAAGGGCATCACAAGATACTCGTAGTGTCCTCCATGTGTTTTGAAGGCAGTCTTGTATTCCTCTCCTTTGCTCATCCTCAACTGATGATAACCCGATCTAAGATCTAGTTTGGAAAATACGGCTGCACTAGCTAGTTCATCCATTAAATCTTCAATCAAGGGTATAGGAAACCTATCTTTAATGGTAAAATGATTAAGTTTCCTATAATCTACACATAGCCTCCATGACCCATCTTTTTTTCTCACCAACACAGTGGGAGAAGCAAATGGGTTGTTGCTATGTTGTATAACTCCTTATTTCAACATTTCATTAACCAAATCATCAACAATATTTTTCTGAACAATAGAATACCTATATGGCCTAAGATTAACAGGAATTGTTCCCTCTTTCAAAGGAATCTTATGATCAAAACCTAGCCTATGTGGTGGTAATGTAGTAGGTTCAAAAATAATTACAGCATATTGATCAATAAGTGATTGAATCTCTCTAGGTAAGGAATGCTCAAAATTACCTTCATCATGTAATGTACAAGATGGAATGATGAACTGAGGTGTAGACTGTTCAAGTTGTAGGAAACACATCTCAGCTCCACGATCCACAGCCTCATTAAGAGAATCATTAAATATTAACTTAATTGCTGGTGTTCTTGCTCCCCGTAGCAGAGTTCTCCTACCATCAAGAGTGAACTCCATTTGTAACTTGTTGAAGTCCCACAAGATTGGACCAAGTGATTTGAGCCATTATATTCCAAGCACCAAGTCACAACAAACCAAAGGCAAGACAATTACATCAGCTGTGAACTCATGGTTATGCATAGACCATGTGAAACTTTGCAAATGTAAGGTGCCTCTAACTTATGACCACCCCCTCCAGTGATCATCATAGGTTTAACCTTCTCAAGTTTACACCCAAGTTTCTTGGCTAATTTAAGATCAAGGAAATTATGAGTACTCCCACTATCAAGGAGTATTTGAAGCACAATCTTCAAGTACCAACCTCTCACTCTCATAGTCTGATACGTGGAACTACCAGTCATGGCTTGCAGAGAAATTTGAGGCACATCTACCTCATCCACTGGTGTTAAAACAGGTTCTAATTCTTCCTTATCCTCTGTTTCACCAAGTGCAATCAATTGAAGCATAGAAGTCCAGGACATCAATTGAAGCATAAAAGTCCTGGAGTAAATTTTTCATCACAGTACCAGCATAACCCCTTAGCACTCCTCTCTTCTAACTCAGCCTTAGAACGTTTAGTAACCTGATTTGGGTTGGCTTTCTGGTGAGGTGTGTTTTGGAGTAGTGGTGGATGGTCATTTTTACTAGCTTGTGTTTGGGATTTGTTGAAATTGGTCCTGTACGTATTCTGGGAACTAGGCTTGGATGCTTCACACAACTTAGCTAAGTTGGCTGCGTGGGCGATGTTTGTAGGGTTGAACATACGAACATGAGCTTGAACAACAGGGTTAAGTCCAGCAAGAAATATACTCAGGGCGTGTTCAGGGAGGATGTTAACTTGTGTTTGTGCTAATTCAAAGTCATCAATATACTTCTGAACATTATACTTCTGAACATTAGAGGAGTGTTTTACCTGAATTAACTCTGCTAACGGGTCTTCGTATAGATCACCAAATATGCGTTTCACATCAGCAGCATACTGTTGCCATAACGGGTATTGATCAAACCTTCCACGCATATAATTCAGATGCCATTGGAGTGCTAGACCTTCAAGATGAATCGACGCCAATCTAACACGCGATTCAGGTGGAGTTTCATCGAGAAGGAAGAATTGCTCACATTTGTAAAGTCAATCCTTGACTTTCTTACCATCAAATCGAGGGAAATCGACCTTCGAAATGCGAGTTGCGTAGTGACGCGCCGGTGGTGGAGGAACGTTGACCGGAACTGGAATTGCAGGATCTTCGCGGTTGCGGGGTGCTCCACCTGGTGGATCGTTGTTGCTCTCTTGCGAAGGGCCACAGTGTTGCTAGAGGATGAGATTACAAAGTTCATCCATACGCGTCTCAATGCGGTGCTCCAGTGATTCTTGGAGAAGATCCATTCGAGCTTGAGATTCAGCGCGAGTGTCGTCGATTTTCCGATCGAGCTCAGCAATCGATTGACTCTGGGTGGCCATGGTGTCAGGACGGAGCTTTGATACCAACTGTAACCGGTTTGGATTTCTAGGGAGGGAGCTCCGGGACAATCCTAGCTCACTCTAGAGGCTTCAATGGCAGAATGAAGCCTCGAGAAGATGAACTTGCTCTGTTGTGTACTGCAACAGAAATTAGTTAACAGAGAGAGAGAAATCTAGAGAGAAGATTTGTTGAAGATCTAGTGTGCATTTCATTCAACATGCAAATCGCATATAAGTACAACAGATCTGAGGAAATATTCTCCACAAGAGTACACGATGCAATCAGCTACAAAGGGAATAAAATGAAAAACAACAGTACTATCACCGCTAGTACATCTTTTAGGGTAAAATGGTAAATGCACTAAAAAGAAGTAAATGCAGTAAATGGTAAATGTAACACAGTAACTCTGGTACACATTACATGTATAATTTGTTATGCGATTATTACCTACCAGTATCAACAACAAATGATCTTTGGCAAAACCATCTATGATCGATTTTCTGAAGGATTGGATCTAGTTGTACTTCAACATCTCCCCTGTAGTCATGGTTGCCCAATACTAAAGCAGATGCCAGATGTACATGAGTATATCACATTAGATAGATAGATAGATAGATAGATCATGCATGAAAAAGTAGAAGAATTGATAGATAGATAGATCATGCACATCTATCTATCAATTCAGTCGGTATATAATAACAAGTTTTAGCTAAGAACGTAACTCACCATTATACCATTGCTTTTGGAGGCTGTTGGCAGTATAGATTTTTGAGAAGGAATTTTCAAATGCAGGGTCATCTATACCTATTAATCCATCATCATAGAAATTGTCTCCAGTAGATACCACAAAGTCTATGTCTAATTTTTCACCAACTCTTCCCATCTGACATACAAAAACAGAAACATGAGTGAGTGAGTGTTTAAGAGCATCTATAATGGCCAGCAGCTTTTAGGCAATGAAGTTTGGGTTGATTATATATCTTATTAAGCAACTCACTAGCTAGTTTCAAATTTGAAGGTAAGTTTTTAAAATAAATTTGATGGGGTTGAACTTCGATGAATCTTTTTATAATAATGCAGCATCAACCTTCCTCTCTTGCTCCGCAGTTCAAATTCTTGGGTATTCCAATTGGAGGGAGCTCAAGAAGGTATGAAACATACAAGAAGCGTCTCTCGAGATGGAAAGAAAGATATATCAGTGGCGAAAGAGTTTTTATATTCAACTCCATCCCAACTAGCAAGTCCCCCCAAAAAAGATTTTATTATCCCTCAAAACAACTCAAAGGTTCAATCTAGTTCTGTTGCTAAATGAAAACAACATCTATATCCTGGTGGAGTGGAACAAAATGGCATTTAGGTATGGCTCTTTGTCCTTCTTTGAATTAGCTTATTCCAACCAAATTAGGAATAACAAATTAAATGCCCTCTTAAAAGAAGCTTAAACAACATGCTAAGTGTAATTCTCGTGCATAAGTCAACCTCCATGCCTCCTAATATTATTCATGATTGGAAATCGAAATCTGTCACTAACTCTAACGTCACAAGATTTAGTGAGGGAATTTGAGACGAGTTTCACATTTATTGCCACTAATTTTCCTTTTTTAATTTCATATTTTTTTTAGTACTGCATGTTTTGGGGGATATGAGCACAAGGCTGAGCTAGAGAATGAGTATCTCCCACCCTAGTAGTAGTACTCCTTCCTACCTGATAAGCAACTTGGGTTTGGTTGTAGGTTCCTTTCCTTCCCCAGTCTCCGATGACCAGGAAGCTAAGTGAGCTACCATCTGCTTTCAAAGGGTGCTCCAGACGTTGAGCTGATACTGATACTGATACCACCACAATAACCATATTCAAAGCCATGATCCATAGGCTTAGCCATAGGCCTGGCCTACTTGTTCCTAAACCAGCCATATCTGTTCTGTTTAATGGATAAGAATATATATACGTTCACTTGTAGTAGTAGTAGTAGTAGTAGTAGTAGTAGTAATAGTAGTAGTAGGACTCATTGGACAAATTACTTATTTATATGGAGAAGGCAGGCATGCATATATATGCCAATGCATCATTTTGATGTGTGATAAAAACGGTAATGGACAAACAAGGCAAGAAAAGGAATCGTGTACACAAACTATAGGGTGTCACTGGGCCCCATATATATGTCAGTTCCCCCGCACCTTGCAACTTCCTAGCTAGCTACTTCTACTTCTACTTCTACTTCAAGACAATCAATCAATCTTCAATGTGTGATCTATAAAAATGTTGTACGTCTTTGTTTTGTGTAAATCAACTAGTAGGATTGTCATCACAACTACAATCATACAATTAGTTTAGATGACTTGCGCGCGTATTCATTCCTAGCTATTATTCTCAACAAAAGTTTACTTGCCGCATATTCATTCCTAGCTACAATTTTAAATAATTTACTTGCTGACGTTTAATTCCATGCCTTCGCGATATAAAATGCTACCTTATCTTCCTTTCCAAACTGATCAGTTGAGTTACAATAAACTACGGTGGTACACCTACTCCTACATCAACAAAATAGCAATTCATTTAGCGTAATCAATCCTATCTATTGACTGATTTAAATTTGCCCTTTCAGATTTTCATCTCGTACAGTGGCAATATTACTTCTGATGATAAATACTGCATAACATCAACAACTGCTTTTGTAATCTCATTTATTACTACCATCGAATTACGGGCACAACAACACCCAAGAAAGTCAAGAAAAAGGAGCGCCCACTTTCTAACCATACAAGTTAAAAGGCTCACTAACCATTCATAATACAGACAAGAGAATGTTTTAGCACGCGTCAGAAACTAAGGCCACGACATCAGAACAAGGCAATCCAAGAAGACTGAAGACCTCCTTGAGAACATATACTCATTCTGCTAAACCATATTGCTAATGAAGACCCCTCCCAAAAGAGTAGGAGGCGGAGAAAAGAGTACACAAATACAAAGCTAGAACGAAACTCTTGACTCAACCAAACCAAAGTCTGGTAGAGAAGGCGCACATAGTTACAATTAATAGAGACCTCAACGTCGAGGGGGATTGAGATTGAAGATGAACCCGCCAATAACATGCATAGATAGACCTAACAAAATAAAGACGATTCAAGAGACGTTCTTGAACCCATCATTCATCCCCCGCATCAAGAGTTACCAAAGAGAGGAGGCGTCACAGCTCTACAACTAGCTATTCTTCCCCGCCTGAAGTCTCATACTCAAACCTCATCCGCCACCCATTGAAGCCACAAATCCATCCTGCTAAAGTGAAATGAAGAATAGTATCAAAAAAAGTGACCTAAGAGGAGAATTCCCCAACCATTCATCATGCCAAAAGTCAGTGCAAGAACCATCTCCAAGCCCCACAAACCAGTTGGAACCACCTGGACACGATGCACCAAGAAGATTGATGTTCTTCCACCACAACGAAGCATGCACCAAAGAGGACTAGAGAGGCCTAACAGGGAGATCGAGATCCCAACTCCATATTTGGATTAATGTGGCCAAAATAATGGCAATAACTAAAAAATATTTATGACTATAAGATTTATGAGCATCACTACTAAATTAAGAGTTTAATTGGATTTGTCACATCAACATCGCCATTGCCAAATAAGCATCATAACAGCCACGTGAGGCATTCTTTTAACAATGAGCTCATTAACAACTAGAACACCATCAAATATCTGTCTCCCAGGTAAGAAGGTGTCTTGACATGGAGAAATTACTTTCCTAGCCTCGCAGCAAACAGTTTTGGCAAAAAATTATATAAACTTCCAATAAGCGGAATGGGTCTATAACACGACCGGCTTTTGAGGATTATCCTTTTTATATATATGCCTCAGTAAGATCAAATAATCGAGTCTTTTTAGAATATGTCATATGTAATATGCCCAAAAAATGTGTACAAATACATCACAATATATAATTAATAATTCTCAGGACGAATTGATAGGCATTATCGGAATATATTATTGATAGAAACCCAGTAGACATCTTTTGAAGTTCCCTCAGTTGCACTTATTCTCATGATTCATGCCCATATCATATCATTCATATGCAACATTTAAATCAGGACATAACCATATATCAGCGGAATTACATTCATACATACATATACATACTTACATATACACAATGACTCTTCATATGTACTGACAAGTAAATACGCGAAGTCCTAACTGAAACCGAGTTCATGTACATACTACGTATTACTTTCCAAGCACTGAGCACTACCTAATTTACAGATATCAATAAATAAAACATTGGAACTGCTTATGAATTTGACATCATACAGTTAAGTTATTCCACACACAACATTAAACATTTTGGCTACTGGTTGGGACCTAAAAGTGAGAGAAGAAAAGTCCTGTAGTGGCCGGATGTTTCTGAATGAACTGCATCATTCAGCGTCTTCTTGTATTTCTTTAAATATTCAGCTTTGATATACAGTAAATCAATCTCAGTCCTTGTTACAATTACCCTTATAAGTTTTGAGTCCTCAGTCCCCATGCCTTTCATTGCCTTATGTAGGACCTGCATGGTAGCGAAAGGTAAGAGATATCTTCTTATGTTGGCACTAAGAAATTTCAAAAGGTACTCTATGTTTAAAGAGCCAGCTACCACAAAATTAATTCAAATCATTCGCCCTTTAAACTTGAAGATGAAAAATATTGAGACAATGGAGTACAACACTAATACAAACACAAGTCAACCAACTTCCTAATGTTGGCATTTCAGAGACTCTCTTCAGTTGCTTGCTCTCATTGAAGATGAAAAATTCATAGATAAGAACAGAGACATAGTTTAGTTGATGCATAATCATATAGCTAGTCGCACTAAACGTAGATACACCATAAAGATACATAATTTATTATAATCAAGTTTCTCTCATTTTCAATTATATAATTCATGTTCAGACAATATTGCCACCGTTACTGACAGATCGTTTAATGAAAAAATGAATGTCTCTTATACTTCAACTCCAACATGTTGTGGTACACATGTAATACATGTAAATGTAATACATATAATAAATTTTAAGGAAATTATAGTCATAGATTTAAATAAAAGGTTTACATTTCAGTAATGCAGCTAATTGTTCCTTACCTAGTTGGTATACAGTTGGTTTAGAAGGGAAAAAAACTCTCCACAACCCACACCCTAACACCAATTATTTAACAACAGGTCTAAATCTAACATACACATCTTATGTTTCACCAGTTATTATCTCACAATCGTCACAGTCATCCTTATTTCAACAAGAGGAATTGTCAGTGCACTCAAAAAAGTTTGCCTACATACAAGAAGCAATTGCCTAAAATTGAAGTAAAGGGGAATATACCTTTGCAAAATACTTTGGAGGACTCTCAGCACATCGGACTATTGTCAAAAGTGCATGAGCAAAGTTTCCGGACGTTTCATTCTTTACTGCCTAATATAAATTCAGCTTCCATAAGCACCAGAGAAAGACCTTGACAAAGACAAAGACTATGCTTAAGGGTATAAAAGCGGTAAAAATACCTTTTTCAATGAGTGTCCATACATGTCGTGGTAATAACGATTAACGGCAGCCAAATGCGCCGCGCTCCGCTCACTGAATATTTGCACAAAAGTTTTCTCATCAGTTCCCAGTTTCTTCTCCCCTGCTTTGTAAAGAACCTCCGCATCCTTTTCAACAATTTCTCTATAAACCTCAGGGCCTTCATGACGTGGTGTGCTTACATATGCAAGTAAAATCTGAATAAAGTATTTACATAAATAAATGTATCAGTAACAACGACTCCATTATTTGAATATCTGGGAAGCAATCAAGCAAATGAACTAATGAATGTGATTACTAGAGACTAAATGGTCAAAATGAGACATAATTTTGACATCCAATGGAAATTTATGACAAACAACTGAAATGTTCACCTCAAAAGACATACATAATGATACACACTTGCACATTGGAATAAAAGGATAGATCAAAAAATTAGTCCACATCAGACCAACCCATAGTTGATTTGTGATTGATATTTTACAACAGGTAACAAACATTCAATCTTTTGTATGGATCCAAAAATAACTTACTTGGCTTTGTGAATCGAGTAAAAGAGACCCTAGACACAAATGACATAGCAGCACTATAGCAGGAAGCCTTTAGCTAACAGTTTCTAAGCAGGACACGGGAACCACAATCAGTCTGCTATTTGCAAATTGCAAAAGATTTGAAAGGCACTATACTATTGGAAATACATCACTGGCCACAATAGAACTATCCAGCAAGCGACACACCATAAAACCTTCATGTATATCATCATATAACTTCGATGAACATCTGAAATCCCGTAGCAATTTTGAATTTTTCAAAATTTTGGGTACTAGACTACTAGTACACATAAACAATCGAAAGTGCCTAACTAATATGATGCTCTATAACTGGTAGGATTACTAGGACACAAAAGTATTAATAGATAGAAACATTAGTGAGACTAATTTGTGAATCGGCGATAGCTAAAGTTCGTTATCATGAAAGCTCCACACACAGAGGGACAAAGAAGAATCACCTTTTTATGATCCCCAGAGGTATTTCTTTCGATATCATGCTCAAGAAAAGTGCCAAATTTAGAATGGTATATCTGTCTTAAATACTGCAACTGGGATGAAGTCCTGGAACATATTACTTCAGTAGCAGCTTCAAGATTTTTGGCAACAGTTAGAGTCTGCTTAAGGATTATTGCATCGCGGCCAGCAGGGTCATGCATCCAAAGCATAACTGCATTCTAATATAAGACACAAACCAGATATTGTTGGAAAGTGAAACATAGGCATTTGACACACTTTCCTTTTCATATGATTATTATTATTATTAGATTAGGTTAATAAAATAGAGAAAGACGTAGATGGGTGGGTATGTAATTTAGGAATTACGTAGATAGGAGGAGTTCATATTATTAATATCGTAAAATTGTAAAAGTACCTCCAACTTGCCAGAAAGTTCGGAAGATAAGCGTTTGAGAAGGTCCTCGGAATGCATTGCTCTGTATTCTTGTTGGAGGTAGGCACGCTGAGTAGCATCTCTATGAGCAAGTATATTGATGACAGTGGTAGTATCACAACCAAATCCTGTGAAAGCATTTGAGTTAGAACAAAATAAGAATATTAATGGACAGACTCAAATCTCTATTTCTATATGAGAAGCATACAAAAGAAGAACCTCAAATCTCCATTTTTATATGAGAAGAATGCATAAAACAATTTTTAATTTTTTTCTGAATTAAGAAAAACCATGTATCAGGTGCTTCTAGGGTGAGGGATCATTTAAGTCCCTCACCGATGTACCACTTAAGTTAGCCGATAGATATAACATAAAATGCTATTAGTGGTTGAGATTGTATCAACCATAAAACATCCCAATCTCATAACATTTTATGTTATATTATATATCTATCAGTCAATTATGGGGTACACCTGTGAGAGATCCCAAACACCCATGTTTTTAGAAGCAAAAACGGTGCGAAAGAAACTAATATCGTCATGAATTGTGTGTTATGATTCTACAACTTCTAAGTTCTAACAAAGGGCAAGAAAAGGCGCCTAGTTGATTTGGTGTATGATAAAATAAAATTGTGACATCCCATCCTATGTGACAAACAGGTACAACGATTTAAGTACAGTCAATTAAACGCAGGCCATTATTAATATTATTGACGATCTTGAACAACAACGTGAAATTTCCATCCAACGATTAACGAATGAAATAAACCTGAAAGGCAAAATTGGAAAGAGAAAGAGGATGGCGTACCCTTGAAAGCACGGTGAAGTTGCATTGCATCGTCTCTTGGGGAAGGAGGAACAGGGGGCACATTCAGGGTAGACATCTTCTTCTATTGTCTCCAAATCTATCTATTATTATTATGATTAAATTGAATGAAAGGAGAGGGAAATCAAAGAGAAATAAAATGAAAGGGGATCACTTCACCCACCAAATCCTATTAATAATGAGGGAGGAGGAGAAACCTTTCGTAACACAAATCGATCATTAACAATTTAACATAGTCAAATAAGGCGCTATAGTAGGTGCACCGTGCACATAGGTCTACAATCTACATATTCTTTTTTTACGATAAATATTAAATAAAGGTGTACATATTCTTATTCTTTAAAATAAATAAAAAATAAAAAGAAAATAGCTGTAGGTGTACATCATGCTATCGTCTTTTTTGTTGACAAGTGTACATGATGTTATTATCATTACTAGGACACGCACCTGTGCTCTGCACGGGCCTGACCGGTTATGAAATTTTCTTATAGATATTAACTAATCAACAGTTATGTTATATGAGCTCAACCATTCTCATAAAAATAAAGGATTTTTTTGGTGCCCCACCATTTGACTCGATACCCCCACACATACGGTGAAAAGACTAAAATACCCCTAAAAAATTACAAATTTACAGAATATTGATCATTTCTCACTTACATATGATTTGACCATAAATATTGTAAAACTCATTGTATTTACCTTCCAAGGTTTAGGGTTTAGGGGGAATAAAAATGATGAAGCGTGAGATTCTTAATATCGTGGGGTTAATTCAATCAACTCCAATTCACTTGACCCAAAAAAAAGTAAGTTGTTCTCTAGTATTTGCTGAAGCTGAAACAATGTTAGAGTACTGTGTTGATTGGGCATTTGAGCCATGTGATCGTGTCGTATAAATGACTCCAAGATTCCCACCTCAGATGTGATATGGCCTAAAAAAGAGTTTATAAGTAGGAGACATCTCTCAGCTTACAAGTCGGTTTGGTGGGATTGAGTTAGGCTCAAACCACATTTTAAGATGGTATCAGAGACAATCCAAGATTCGTTGGGACACCCGCTATCAGGCCACTCGGGTCACACTCCAGTTGTCCAGTCATGGGCGTGAGGGGGTGTGTTAAGAGTCCCGCATCGAATATCTCCAGTTGTCCAGTCCTGGGCATGAGGGGGTGTGTTAAGAGTCCCACATCGGATGTGATATGAGCTGAAAAAGAGTTTATAAGTGAGAAACATCCCTCACCTTACAAGTCGGTATAAATCAGATTGGTTCAATTTTTGTCAGTGGTATGTTGGTCCAAAAATATAGAGTGGGGGTATATTGGTAAACAGTGGGGTACAAAATGAGGGGTACATTTTGATAATAAAAAAGAGTGTTGGACAAAAAAAAAATATTGTCGAGGTATGTCGGTCCAAAAATATAGAGTGGGGTATTTTTGATAATAAAAAAAGAGTGTTGGACAAAAAAAATGTGTCAGGGGTATGTCGGTCCAAAAATATAGAGTGGGGGTATATTGGTAAACAGTGGGGTACAAAATGAGGGGTACATTTTGATAATTAAAAAAAAAGAGTGTTGGACAAAAAAAAATTGTCAGGGGTATGTCGGTCCAAAAATATAGAGTGGGGGTATTTTTGATAATAAAAAAAAAAGAGTGTTGGACAAAAAAAATGTGTCAGGGGTATGTCGGTCCAAAAATATAGAGTGGGGGTATATTGGTAAATAGTGGGGGTACAAAATGAGGGGTACATTTTGATAATAAAAAAAAAGAGTGTTGGACAAAAAAACAATGAGTGGGACCTTAATTTTTGCTAGATTAATAATGGACATAAAGTTTACATTATTTACAAATATGTCATCAAAAAAAAATTCCCACCAAAAGTGGGTTATAAAGTAGATTTAGCCATTATATGTAGGGATTACTTAATTAATAGTTTAGGGTTTAATAGTTAATAATATTTTAATCAGAAAAAATAGTTAATAATATTTTAATCTTTAGGGACAAGAATATAACACCCTCAGAGCCATGTAACTAACAAATAGAGACTAAAAGAGAGTGAAATTTTTTATAGGATTAAAATAAATTCTCACATTAATAGCATAACATGATAAAAGGCCTACTAATGTTGCAAAATAAAAGTCATTGGAGTACCCATGCTTTTGGATTTGTAACTTTGAGGCCCTAGCATTTGGTTGAATCTAAATGCATAAAAGATGATCTGTCAATCTGAAACAAACGAACAATACAACAAGACAATAAATAAAAAACGCCGCACGAAAACGACGAACAATAATGTCGCACTCGTATGATGAAATCAAGAAAAATACAAAATAATAGCTAGATCTGTGGTAACCACTTATAAAAAATGACCTAAAACCACCTCTCTGATGAGTAAGCAAGAAAGAAGAGAAGAGAAGAGTAGGGAGAAGATTGAGAGCAATCACTTGCTCTGATTTTACATATTGATCATTTTGAACTAATAGAAAACTTTTTGGTGGAATAATCACGTTATGTATAATATCGTCACTTTCAATAGTTACATACAAGTCTATATTACATAAAAAAACACGATATCCATGACGTGTACGTGTAGGGTTAACTAAATCTTCATTAAATTTTATTTTTCCATTCGAGGGGGCTCGCACATACTCTGCAGTACCCCCTGTGAATTTTAAATTTTGTACTTTGTTAAATTGAAAATTTACTAACATTTTCTGCTAATTAAAAAGATTGACCTTCACCAATTTTTAACGTATTTAAAGTTATTATTATAAAATAGAATATAAATAGGATGTCATATAAAGATAGTGTCAAAACTACTCCTGATGTCCCTTAACCTAATTTCAAATTTTGATTTAGTTCTTTGCATTTTTTCCAAATTTGGTCCTTTAAGTTTAAAAATGTTAAAAACGATGATCTTTTTTACGTTTTTTGTTTAACTCTGTTTAAAAGTGCTTATGTGTTTGTTATGGTGTCTAGTTGTCCCTTACTTATGCTTATGTGAGAGCATGCACTTGCTGACTCATCGTCTCCATATTCTTCATCTTAACTCTAATGGCTGCTCGAATTCATTTCTCTTATGCACATTGCGTTTTCAATTTCATTACTTTTCAAGTTGCTTATGTGGTGTGTGTGTATTGGGTAAAAAGTTCACTTGCTTATGTTGTGATTTCCTAAAGTTTCGAAGGGTATTTCAGTAATTTAAGTGCAAATTTCTGATGCTGTAACACTCGTCATTCCTTCCCTGTTTCTTTCATGACTTACTCAGAAATGGAATTGGCAAGAGAGAGAAAATTGTTTCCCTTTCTTCTCTCTTCTTCTCATCTTCCTCTTCCTCTTCCTCTCTTCTTCTGGTCTTTTTTCCAAATTTCCATTTCTCTGTCTCTTTCCTTCTCTCTTTCTCTCTATCTTCTTCTCTTTCCAATTCTCTTTCGACTATTGAAGGATCAGGTAATCGTCTTGCATAATGGTGGCTCTAAAGCGAAAAAATCTGGTAATTTGGCATTGCTCATGCTCTGGCATGTTGTTTTCATTTTACATTACCTTCTACCGTCTTAAAAGGAAGGAACTAGAATCTTAATATAAAGGCTCTGAAGTGCTGTGTTTGGATTTGGTTAAGAAATAGGAATAAGGAATGTCTTGCAAGGATGGGAAAGGGGGATCGGATACACTACAAGAAATTCACGTAATATCGGCAGATTTTTTTCGGCGGATTTTTTCCGCTGGTAAATTTCCGGCGGATTTGGTGCATTCTGGCGGATTTTTTTCCGCCGGTAAATTTCCGGCGAAAAAATTAGTGTTTCCGGCGGTTTTTTTCCGCCGGTAATATTTCCGGCGGATTTTTGAACATTACCGGCGGATTTTGAATTTTTTTTTATAAAAACCGCCGGTAATTTTATTTTATTTTTAAAAAAAATCTGCCGGTAATGTTCAAAAATCCGCTGGTAAATTACCGGCAGATTTTTGAACATTACCAGCGGTTTTTAAAAAAAAAAATTTTTTAGAAAATCCCCGGTAATGTTTAAAAATCCGCCGGAACTGTTCAAAAATGTCTATAAATAAAAATTTTTCCTACACTCTTCTCATTCTCTCATTTCTTTCCTTCTCATTCTCTTCTACATTTCCTCTTTCTTCTTCTTTCTCATTCAATTATTTAATATATGGATTGTATGTAATTTCTACACATTCAAACTGTTTGCATGGAGGTATGCTTTGTGTCTAATTTCTACACCTTAATTTTGTTTTGTCTAGCAATTATTGACTGGGTCAGGATTGTCAAATGCAGTTCAGAGCATTGTACTGAGTTGAGGAAAACTGTTGAATGAGGTCATTAGGGAAGTGTCCAATGAATATGAACTGAAAGCATATAGCAACCTTAAAACTCCATTTCTAGTAGACTTCTTTTAAAAAGCTAACCAGCCTTATAAATATTGACTCTTGCCTTTTCATCGAGTGATTCAGTCTCAGTTAAACTCACTGCTCTAGCCAACAATTTTGGTTTTCAGTCTCAGTTAAACTCACTGCTCTAGCCAACAATTTTGGTTTCCATCTTGCTCTCTTTTCCAAAATACAATCACCAAGTGAAATATGTCTCCAAGATTCAAATATGGCTGCAGCATCCACATGCAGTAGCATTGATCATGAATACAATGATTCAGTGGTACAAAGTCTGATTTTTTAAACACAAAAACATGTAATATGCCACACAATGCTAACCTAGGTAGAATCTTTGTCTTATTTTCCTATATACACCTTAACAAGATAAATAGAGCAACATATTCTATGTATGTTTATGCTCACCAAAATGCTAATTGATTGTGTAAGTGAGCATATGAAACTTGCAAAGCTAGCATTTAAATCTCTATTTTATTTTGTTCAATCATTTTGGTACCTTTGGGCCGATGTTAGTACCAATGGTGAAAATTTTTGCTCACTAGGATCCTATTGTCAATGCTTGATTACTCTTTGTAAGATATATATATTGAACTTGGATCTAATGTCAGAAGTACATCTTTATATTTTCATTCATTTTGGTTGGTCTACTAAATGTAAATAGTTGCTTTTTTTAGCTTTCCAAAGAAGCTTGGTTCAATTAAAGCTCATATTGCTTTAATAATGCATGGATTACTTTGATTCTGAGGATCTTAGAGAAAGAGATTACTCGAAGACAATTATGCATAGAATTTATGGGAGATTCATGGTTTACATGTCTTTTGTAAGGAAATGTGTTACAATATAGAGGGATATCAAGGTCAAATTGAGCAAATGTGGCCTCTCATTTGTTATACAGATTTACATATACACACATGCAGATTTATGCACATACACACATCCACATATTTTTATTCCTTCTTATATACATATATATATATATTATTTATTGTGACTTCTATCTCTAACTTTATTTTTTATTTATTAATGCATTTGTTACAAAATGTGTGTTTTTTTAGAGTTTCTTTGAGATTTGCCACATAGACTTGGTTGCAGGTGTTGGTCATTGTGTCTTTCTTTGCATTTAATGGGTTGTTAGGCGAGGAATGAATAAGTTTTGTGGATTTTGAATGTAACTTATTGGGTTGTATTATTTTGAATTTATGTGTGTTTTGAAATTTTAAATTTTGTCTAAACTTTTCGTTACTCAACAATCTTTGTTTAACTACAAATTATTCTCTTCAATCAATACTAGGTCTCCCCGTCCATTGGACGGGTGATAAGGCTAGTAAAAGTTAAATCAAAATAGACCTTGACATAAAAAAAAAAACTTTCTTTTCTACTGCATATATAGTTAAGGGGGAGAATATAGAGAGAGCATTGTAAATTCAAATGTGCACCTAGTAACCTGCCCGATCAGGCAACAATGTGATAGTACCTCGAACGATTCTTTTGCCATTCTGTCTTTCAAATTTCAATTAAGGGACAATATTCTAAAATACACTTCACTCATCACTTTAATCAAGTGTAACCACAACTTCAGTACTTTCACCCTAGTATCTACAAGCAAGCAAGCATTTGATAGAGAAGAAGTTTTTCTATTGCTTTGTATAGCTCGCACGTCGTCTTATGTTATTTGTTTTCAAGTCACAGAAAACTATTGTAATTAGTTAATTTGTTCAGCTTAAATAGTACATATCATACCAACTTGTACAAGAGCAGCATGAGGGATATTAAGAGCTACAGGAGGTTCTCGACTATTTTTTTCACAGAAACGATAGACCATGATTAGGAATGTCTTGAAAAAATTGGAGCCACCACGCACCACTAAATGGGACTGGCCTAAGAAATAGGCACTACCACTCTCCCTGGCATCAATTAGCTCCAATAACTCCTTCCTCACAGATGCTTGCATCTTAGGACTAGTAATAGTAGCTGCAGGCAACATGAACCGAACCTTCTTTCTCTTCTTGCTCACCTGGGGGGGCTGGGGAACTATCTCATCATCTTCATTCAAAGGAACCAAACCATTCCCATCCACCGGCGATGATGAATTTCCAACAACTATCATTCTTTCAACTGGGGAAACCACAGATTCAATGTCATTCTGTTCAATGGAAATGAATTCCCCTATAGAGCGAATAATCTGCTCCTCAAAATCACCCGTATCCCTCACATGATCACAATATCCATATCTTACAATGCAACGATAAATTTTAAAGTGTTTTGGGCCAATCCTGCCTATGAGATACCTTTGGGTTTCAGGAACATGAGGCACGGGCACTGACTTGAAGGAGACCAAGATCAAGACTTGATGAAATGCAGGAAGGTTAGTGATAAAATGTGAAAAGAAAGCTGGGATTCCTTCTACTAAGTCTGTGTAAATGAAGCCGATTCCAGCTACCCTGGAAATCCCAAGGCCTGGACTAACAACATCTATTAGCCATTCCGTGGAAACCTTGTTTTGCAAATCAAACTCGTACTTGTTCATAGTTCCGTAATGCCAAGACAGCATGATCGTGATGAAGACAAGCAGAAGGAGAACTAGATACCAAGCTCCCTTGTGAAATTGAAGCAGACATGCGGAGAGGTATGCGGTCTCAACAAAGCCAAAGCACACCAGAAAGCAGGCAGATACGATCAAATGCTTCTCCCAATACAAAGCAATGATTAGCGACATGAGACTTGTGGTGACCAGCATTCCAGAAATGATAGCCAAACCTGTTGCGTTGCCAATCTTGACAATGTCTCTGAAACCAATCGTGACTGCGATGCTAAAAATCATCAATAGCCAGTTGACGTCGGGGATGTAAATCTGACCGTGTATTGTTTTTGATGTGTGAATGATTTTGACTCTGGGAAAACAATTTAATGCCAGGCACTGGTTAATGATGGAGAAGCACGCAGTTATGGTTGCTTGGCTTCCTACAGCCGAAGAGAGTAGGGATAATACAATGAACAAGTGTTTGCAATGACCTGCACACACAAGCAATCACTTTAATTAATTACTTACTTTGGCGATTGGCGAGCGAAGAGAGTAGGGATAATACAACAAATACTTACGGGGCATAGATTCACTGAGATGATTAAAATCTGGAGCGTGTAAATTTTTGGAGATAAATGCAGCCTGACCCGCGTAGCATAAAACAAGAAGCGGATAGATCAAGCATACAAATGTAATCTACATTACAATACAACAAACCACCAAGTTAGTTAGTTCCTTCGTTATAAATAAATAAATATAAACTGGCCGGTGAGTACGTAGTTTTCAATTTACTAGCTAGCTACAGAATGAATGAATGAATACTACCTTACCTTGATTGATTTCCTGGAGAAATGGCCTAGGCCTGCAAACATTGCCTCTGATCCAGCCACGCATAAAATAGCACAGCCTAACAACCTCCATCTGCCGACGTCGATATTTCTGATGAATCTGAACATGTAAACCGGGGATATCTTATGGATGATTTTAACATCCCAGTGGAAAAGGTTATAGGTTCCCACCGCAGCAACAAAGAGGAGCCAAAGAGCAATAATTGGAGCAAATATGAAGCCAATTTTGCGTGTACCGCAGGGCTGCAGCATGAATAGGCCAAGCAATATAGCACACGCAGAGGGAACAGGCACATCTGGAATATTGATTGAATCAGATCCATCGAAGGTCAACATTACATATGCCGCCACAACACGCATGCAACATAATTCATTCTAGTACGTACTTACATTTTTCTAGAGCCTTTGACACGGAATGCTGAGTATGTTGCGAAGAGGAAACTGTTTATATACAATACAATACAATACAATCAAAAATTCATCCACAGTGGCAATAACAATTAATTCAAAAGTAAACAGAAGAAGTTGAAGGAATTTAATGAAGAAATAACTAAGAACTTACAGAGGTGTACCATGTCCGTCAAGGATCTCTTAACACCATAGGAAGCTGATAGCACTGGTAAACAAACAAACAAACAAACAAGTCGCACTAATTGATTGCAGCTGCTGAAATAATATCAATCAAATACTACTGTGTTGTGTGTGTAGGCAGCTACTACCTGAAAGTGCTGGAGTGAGCACAGCGGTCCCAATTGTCATGCAGGAACCAAAGAGGGCCAAAAAGAGTATCAAATAGTGACAGATCTTGTGTTTCTCAATCGCCCTTCTTGCTCTCGAATCAGTAGAATTGATCTTAGAATGACGAGGAGGAGCGTCATACTCATACACTGTGCTTCTATCACTCTCACTCTCGCAGGGGAGCAGCCCAACTTTTGCATTTCTACACAGCAGTGAGTATAGAGCAAAAATACCACCTGCAAATTAGTTCAATCAATCAAAATCCAATTAATTAAAGAGTTAATGGAGAAATTATAGATAGGTAGGTACATACATACCCTCTCCTTTATCATCGGCTTGGAGGACTAGGAGGGCATACTTGATGAGAGAAATGATGGTGAGAGTCCAGAAAATGAAGGAGAAGAGTTCGTAGACGACCTCCTCAGATTCCAGATCTTCCACTTGCATTGTCCCGAACACATACAAGGGCGCAGTGCTCAGCTGACCATAAACTATTCCAACTATTTGAAATGAAACCAGAATTGTTTGCTTCCATGTTTTTTTCTGGACACATAATAATAATAATACTTACATCAACAATCAACTCAAAACTAAGCAACAACTCAGAATTGTTCATTCATTCACAGTATTAATTAATTTAACTTGTGTGTGTGTGTGTACGTACCTACCTTAGAATGATCAAAGAACGAGTCATCGTGAGGAGGATGCAGTTGAGAAGCCATTTCTTTCAATCGACACAAGTTGGAAACGAGAATGGAAAAACAAACAGACAGCAAAGCAAGCAGGCGATTGAGCAGTTTCAGGCAATGCTTACACTAAGATGAGAAGAGAAGAGAAATGAAATCATCAAATCAAATCACAGACAGACAGGGTCGAAAACAGAATTAAAAAGAAAATAAAGCATATGCAATGCACATAGTGATCTTCACGTATATATGTTATGTATGTATCAGCAGCATAGCACCTCACCTCTGTGGACGGCTGGCTTACTATTCAACTCGTGATTCCAATCGATTCCATTCAATTCCAATCCAACACACAACAAACACTTGTTATTTGTTTATTCATTTTTTATTTATTTAACTATAGACGGTACTAGGGCGGAAATGCCGGGGTGCCAGCCATGACATTGACGCCCACATTTTCTTTAACAACTACTACTTCAGTCCTATTTTATATACAGTTTAAAGTTGTTGCACACATATTAAGAAAATGATTAGAAGTCTATATTTTATAAAAAATATTTTTTAAATTACCATTTAATCATTTATCTCTACATAGATAAACGTAAATCATTTATTAAATATAAAAAGTTAATGATTGATAAGGGCAATAGTGAAAAAACATGTTAGATGCTTTTTTTTTAAATGTAATAACTCTTAAAAGTTGTAACTGTTTTTTAATAGATTCTCCAAAACTTCTCTCTTTTTCTTTTTTTGACTATATATTGCTAACTACCACAAAGTGTCTTAACGCTTTCAACGAAAGACAGATGTCTACTCGTGTTTAGGATCGAATTTCGCTCTAGCCAACACCGAGTTTGTCCATCCGAAAATTCTCTTATAATTAGAACATATAAGCAAACATAACTTAATTAAGAGAATAGTTAATATATATATATATATATATATATATATATATATATATAATCACATAATTAATTGTATTTTCTAAACTACCTTTCTCTTTCATAATTTATTTATAGGAATAAAATAGAGTTATTCCAAAAACAAAAAGGAATGGTAGTTTATTAAATAAGGTAAAGTTAACAATTACTTTTTAAAAAATTAAGGTTTCAAGTTCGAATTTTTGGTGTGACCAAAATTTTGTTGGAATGAGAGAATCACACGTGCCAGCAAAGCTGGGGTACACATGGCAAACTAAGTTCTCTGGCGCAAATTAATCACCGAAAAAACCGGTGGAAATATTGCACACCAATAACACGATAACAAAAAAAAAAGTATCCTTCAATTTTTGTAAATTTAAATATTTAAAAAGTTGGGGTTATCTAACAGGATCGAGACCAATGGTAGACCGTCCTACTTTTAGTAAGTTTTAATAAAATATTTTTTTTGGTTATGAATATTATTATATAGTGGATGTCCATCATTCTTCCTATCTCCTCATGTAGTGGATTTTGATGATTGTCTTCTCACTTATCATTCCACTCCCTATAAATAGGGTTCATATGTTAGTGTAAATGAATACTTTTGAATAGCATAATGAAAAGACTCTCTTATCTTCTTCTCCCTTATTCATCTCTATTCTCTTAAATGATGTCTAGTGTTTGTTCTTACTCAAATTTTGGTTATTTTTATAACACGTTATCAGCACGAAACTCTACCGTATGATCGATGGCATAATCATCTTCATCTTCTAATGGTGTATTTCCGAGAAACGTAACGATGTCAGGGGTATTATTGTTTGGGGATTTATGGGGGTGTGGGTAGGTGGAGGCGGTTGCGGAAAACAAAGCCAAAAAAAATAGTGAAAAACATTTATTTATAGCCTAAAGTTGAAATAGTGAATTGAGAATTTGACCAAAAAAAAAAAGAAATAGTGAATTGAGAAAAAAATAGTGAATTATTTTTCCTTCTCAAATAGTAGTGAATTTTGGACCAAAAAAATAGTGAATTGACATTAGAATACGAAATTAGGAACCCTAGAGTATAGAGGGTTGTCGCGCTTTGATCATTGTGAGTTGAGTTGAGTGAGAGTGAATGATCAATGGATTCAGAGAGAGTAGTAGAGCTAAAGCAATTGATAGAGGCATGCAAGTCAAATCCCTCACTTCTCCACAACCCTTCCCTTTCCTTCTTCAAGTCTTATCTTCTCAGGTATCGTACGGAAACTACTCTTGTTTTTTCTTCTTCCATTCCGTTCATTCATTCATTCATCTCATTCTCTATTCAATTTCAAACACACGCTTCTCCTTCTCTCTTGTAGCCTAGGTGCTCGTATCCCTTCTCAACCCAAAACGGTCGGTCAGCTTCCCTATACTTTTTTATTTATTTTTTATCATTCTTATTTTGAGTTTCTAGTTTATGTTAAATTGATGTTACAGTATAATTAATCCTATCATAAATTAATAATTAGGAATTTTTAGTTATTACTTACGGTGACAGAATGGTATACAGGAACCCGTTGATAATAGCATGCCGCTATCCACAGATGATGAAAATGATGTTATAGAATCTGATATAGAGTTGGATAATAGTGATGTGGTTGAACCTGATAATGATCCTCCTCAAAAGGTATCTATCTATCTATCTATCTATCTATCTATCTATCTATCTATCTATCTATCTATCTATCTATCTATCTATCTATCTATCTATCTATTATCTCTGTTGAATCTATCTATCTATCTATCTAATGGTCATCTATCGAACAAACAAACTTATAGTTTTAATTTATCTATCTTATCTCTGTTGAAGCAATGGTCATCCGAACAAACAAACTTATAGTTTTAATTTAATGGCTAGCAGATGGGAAATCCTTCTGCTGAAGTAACGGAAGACCAGAGAGATGCTGCACAACTTTCAAAATCAAAAGCACTCGATTCTATATCACTAGGCAATTCCTTTCAAGCTTTATCTCATTGTACTCTGCCTTCATTTTCAAAAAACAAAAATCAGTTTTCTGCCAATTGAATTGGTTTTTTAATTTCTTTTTTTGGGTTTTTCCAGGTAAGCTGGATCAAGCGCTGGACCTACTCACAGAAGCCATTTTGTTAAATCCGCATTCAGCCATACTTTATGCCACTAGAGGTGCTATATTATATATCTTCCAGAATCATATGTCTTTCAGTATCATTCCTTGGAAACTTTATATTATGTCTTTCAGAATCATGTTTTTACTGTCTGTTTTACCTCATGCATCATTCCTTGACAACTCTCATTTCTTGTTTTCAGCCAGTGTATTTATTAAGTTGAAGAAGCCAAATGCTGCTATCCGTGATGCTGACACTGCCCTTAAGGTTAATTTGTTCCTAACTTGTTGTACTGAAAACATAGCATTAAAGAAATTCATGTGCGACATGGGTGTGTGTACTCAACAGCATCTTATTCGTTCCAGATTAATCCAGACTCTGCTAAAGGATACAAAATAAGAGGATTGTCAAGGGCTATGCTGGGACTCTGGAAAGAAGCATTGAGTGATCTTCACATGGCTTCAAAATTAGACTATGATGAAGAGATTGATATGGCACTTAAAAAGGTAATTTGCGTACTCTCTGCAGATGAAGCCTGCAAAAGGAACCCTTGTCTGTATTTTTGTATTTATATTCTTTTACTACACAGGTGGAACCTAATGTCCACAAAATTGAGGAGCATAGGAGAAAATATGAGCACATACGAAAGCAAAAGGAGATGAAAAGAGCTCAACCGAAGAAGAAACCACAAACTGAAGCTCAAGTAAGTACAATACATAGCTATCACTCTCAAACACTCCAAAATTGTGCATCAGCCTCGTACTCTTATCCAGTACTGACATGGGAACGGTACTATGAGATACAATTTACCTTCACTTTTTTTTAAAGAAATTATTCATGTATATGTCGGCTACAGTTTTGATTTTTTGGGATTTAGTCATATAGCTCCAAAAGCTTGTTTTAAATTTTCTTCAGTACATATTGTATTCTCGATTTATATTCAATATTTCAGTATAATAGGGCAATACAAGAAGAAAGGCCCGGCATCCTAGCTAACGTTGTGCTCTAATCTCCGATGTCAACATACGTATATCCTCCAACATTAATTTATCCATTATATAACAGATTCCACCACCTAGGGGTGACAATTTAGCCCGTAATCACTGGCTACCAACAAAAATCACACATGATGGGTAGGGTGCCCACACAATAAGTGTTGGTCTAGCCCAGGTAATTACTCACAACTTTGGATTAGTATGGGTGCGGGTACAGACACGATGGTGCGTGCCTCACCCCACACCCATACTACTAATATTATAATTTTAACTATATCCAAATTTCAAAAACAAAATCATTTTTTCGAGTAAACTAAAAGCAATATCATTTATGTTCTTTCCTTTCTAAACCCACTACATATATGTTGTGTCCTTTTGTCCTCGATGTTTTTTCCTTAAGGGGAGTTTTGCATCAGAAAATTTTAGCATTCTTTCCTTTCTTTTAAAAAAATGTTGTATCCTTTTGGATTTTTATTGTAATATGTACTTGTTTTTGATATTTTGTATGTTTTTATTTAGCTAAAATAGTATATAATTTGTAATATGAGTAGATTTTAAAAAATTGTATCGTTTTTTTAATTGAATTATGATGTTCTTTTTGCTATTTATAGCTTTTTCACCGTTGAAGTGGGGTGCGGGTACTTAGGTACCCATAGTGCGAAGATGGAGACTAAAGTTGTTGCCCACGTGGGTATGAGCAATTGTTTCAAACGTGGGTATAGTACGCGTCTCAAAGGGTCCGCATTGCCATTCTACCATCACCTTCCATGTTTGTAGCTAACACTCCCCTTAGGGATAAACATCCAAAATATATACAAATTACACAATAAACAGTGATCAGAATATTATGCTTGATCCAACTTAATTCAGAAGTGACTTTGTGTTCTAGATTTATCTCCTAGGGATAAATCCGGATACAAATCACTTCAGGATTTATGTATTGTGAGATGAATCCGAAAATTACGCATTTTTTTTAAATGATCAAGGGTGAATTTGGAATATTGGATAAAGTGGGGGGTATGATGTCGAGTTGGGGGGGTACAAAAATCTTGTGCCTTATACTTTCCTCTAGGATGAGACTAAGATAGGCCCTCGATATTTGGGCCTTCAAGTGTACACCTTGAAAGACTTCCCCATGTTGGGTTGTTGTTTGTGACTCATTAAGATCCGATGTCCTATCAATACCTCCACCACCTCTAATGTCTACATTGTCCTCAAGGCAGAAGGAGTAAAATTGCTTTTTTGGATGTGTTACAACTATTCCTAATTTCCTACTTCATCCTTCTATTGTTTGCACATTATATTATTCTGTTGTTATCATGAGAATTGCACGAAGATATGGGAACGGGAAGTTGTTTGTTTTTGTATGCACTTGAAAAACAAAGCTATTGCTTGATCTATTAGAGCTGAAATTCCTCTTCGACCTTTTTGCAGGATAAAGAAGCATTGCCTGCTTTAAAAGAAGGTATGTTTTTGCATTTCCATCTGCTTGATGGTATTGAAATTCCAAATGTCTGTGTTGAATCACTTATCTCTATTGTCTGGATGATGTGAAAATAGAAATAGTATTTCTGCCTCATGCTGTCCGATCCTATTCCTGCCTCATGCTGTCCTTAATTCCCACCTGCATAAACCTTAAAATTTCATATGAACTACATAATACATTGACCATTTGACCTACGTGAAATCCTAGTTATGGACAGTGTTTATGATCCTATTTTGTTTGTAGGTTCGTGTGTATCTCAAATTTTTCATGATAATGACTAGTGTTAGGTCTTCTGGTTTGGATATTCAGATATGTTAACTTTGACCCCACCCCCCCGAAAAAATGTTTTATGAGTAGTTTGTGAAGAAAAATGGACCCTGATTCACTGCAGGTACTGCTTCATGCAGTCACTGCAGTCAACTGAATAAGAGCCATTGGATACACTCATTTCACAATTGTGGCCCTTGAATTTTTTTGCTTTAAAAAATTTAGAAAAATTGAAAGAGGAGAGATGTAGACACATCTAACAGCAGGGAATTAGCATGCATTGATATTCAGGCATTTTGGCTTGTTTGCCATGTTATTGCAACGCGTGTGTATTGAAATGAATTTTATTGAAAACTTGAAATGCAAACCATGTTTGGTGGTGTGAGGTTGCAAATTTGGCGTAACTTTTGTGTACTTGTGGTGATAGAATGTAGGGAGGAACAGTATATTGCCAAATTAGCTGTGAATTCATGTAGCAAATGTTCTTAACAAGATTCCGAAAACTTTACCTTTGACTGTCATTTTTCAACATGTTGATTGTAATTTTTTTATTGCTAAAAACTTCAATACAATGCAATATTTCTATGGAAAAACTTGGTGCTCTACTGCTCTTCAATAGGCGCTTTTTGTGTTCACCAATTAACATGTCACATGGACTAAATTTTTTATTTAAATCAATTTCAAAATGATTCTATTTTTACTATTGGATAATTAATCTGTGTTAGAATCGTGATGGGAAAACAGTAGCACATAAAGAATTGCACTTAATTCCTTTTGCCACCCCTTGATCTATTAAGTTAAAAGGTATATTTGAGATTTGTATATTTCTGTAGCCATTCCTTGACATTTGAATTGAAATTTGGGTGATTTATATATTAATCAAATGACCTATTGCATTTGTGGCATTTCAAAGGGCAAGTGATCGTTATTCACTCTGTTGGTGAACTGGAAACGAAGTTGAGTGCTGCATCAAAGACATCTCGCTTGGCTATCCTGTATTTTACTGCAACATGGTGTGGCCCTTGTCGCTACATTTCACCACTTTATACAAGCTTGGCTGAGAAGTACCGAAATGTGATTTTTTTAAAAGTTGATATAGATGAGGCATTGGATGTTGCTGCACGCTGGAATATTACGAGTGTTCCGACATTTTTCTTTGTAAAAAATCACAAAGAGGTCGACAGTGTGGTAGGAGCAGACAAAAATAAACTCGAAAGGAAGATTGTGCAACATGCTGGCTCTCTTTAAAGCTAATACGACCTTATAAGTGCCCTTGTACAATAATTTTTCCATGCCATTTTTTCCGTTTACATGTCCATAGTGTCATAGACTTTGGGTTGATGTTTATTATTTTATTTTTTTCAGGTTTCTTCTTTCTGTTTGCATATAAAATTGTTAATGTTGATTTGGAGTGTTTCAATCCAATTTTTTTTATTATTATTATTATTATGGTGAAACAAAATTATAACGCAGGAGATAGTTACCTATTTGAGGAGTGGGTGATCTAATTGTTAAGTTATTTGATCTTCAAAGTAAGGCGTTGTTATTCTGAAGCTTCATTCTCGTATGCAACTTGGGGATGTGAAATTGGTAATAGGTAGGGCAGATGTTCACACAAGATGTTTTTTGTTCTTCAAAGGGAAATTTAAATGTGGTAATTGCCTTTGAATATAAGCATTGACATTAGCCTTTACAGGGCAGAAAAGCAGGAAAGTTGTGAGCTTCTTTAACAGAATATTATGATATAGCACGGACATGATAGCAATAAAACAAAAAACATTGTGATCTTCAATGGCGTGGGGCTTTTAACTAGTAAGAGGGTGGTGAATGGTTCATTTTCTCTCATTTTTGGAGTAGAATCTCAAAACCAAGTAGAAGAAGAACCTGTAAAGAACACCCCAAGCTAGCAGTATTAAGATGTCATACCACAGGTTTTCCATTGTAGTATCCATTGTGGACAAGACATCCTCTCCTAATAAGCAGTTAAGGGGCAAAGTGGCGTTGTGCTGTTTGCTCGGCTTAACGTCTCCTAAAGGTCCGGGGGATAAATCTGCTTTCGTTCCGGTGTAGCAGCCGCGATCGTTCTTGAATTCATTTATCAGCAATCCCTCAAATGGGTATTTGATTGCAGAAATATAATGGAGCCACTTCCAGTAGGGAGGTATCTGAGTTCGCTTGAGGAAGAAACCGCATGTCAAAAAGAAGAGTGCTGTTGTGGCAATGACTACCGCATACCCTGTAATGTAACTAGGCACAAGTGCGCTAACAAGCATCACATATGCATTGGTAGTAATGAGGGAAGCAAATAGTATCATCCAGAAGTGGAAGAGACTGCTTTTTAAGTGGAGCATTAATTTGGTTATGACAGCAAATGTGAGGCCTTGAACAGGAAAAAATGGGAGGTAAACAATGAGGGAAGAAATGACATATGAAGAAGCACGGTATGCGTTGTGGGATGTTTCCCTGATGAAGATGAACCTTTCCATGATAAAAGATGGGACTGCATCGTTGGAAGAGAAGAAAACAAGGCACACTGCAAAGATATAGAAATTGAAGAGCCTATTGATGTCTTTGAAAGTATTGTTGCCCAGATTATTGAAAATGGTGGACAAGACAAGTGTCATAACAGTTAGCACAATCTCACGGGAGGCGAAGAGTTCTGGGGTTCGAATTACATTGAGTATCGTTCGCCATGAGAGCACAACAACCTTACGCAACCATGGGTTGGCATACTTGGATCCAAGGTTCGGCTCATCAAGCACTTCCTCAATCTCAAACTCTCCATATGAAGGAGCATATGAAGTTGCAGAGTAGTCCATAGACTGGCTAACCACTGCTGCATGTGTTTTCTGGAGATAAGGATCCTGAGAAGCTGTAGAGTGTTGGTTGGAAACAAAACTTGTTGCTCCTGACATGGCAGGTGTCCAGCCTGGGGTTCTTGCTGGAGTCCATGATGGTTGCCGACGTGGGGTTCCTACTACACCATTGTAAAGCCAAACAGAGAAATCTTTGTAGAACTGAGAAGCCAAACGTGGATAAACACCACTACTCACTATGTTCCTTGATGTTTGAGCACTTCTCCTTTCAAGGGAGTTATCAAAGTTTTTCATCATCATCATCATCATCCCCTTCCACATCATCAAAACCAAACTGTGCAGAATCAGGTTACGTTGTTCCAGCAACAAATCCTTGGTTGCGCAGCACTACAACATTTGGTAGATACGGCAACGCTGCTTTTTAAAAAACAAAAAAAAAACGTTGTTAGAGAGGATCCAAAGAAAACGGGTTCTAAAAAAATACACGGGCTCACTTTTTACGCTGCACTCATCTCCATCTCGTTCTCGCTCTGGCTCTTTCTCTCGCTCATCTCCATCTCGCTCTCGCGTCGTCACTCGCTCTGCTTCATCACTCTCGCTCTGCTTCATCACTCTCGCTCATCACTCGGTACTGAACGAGATCTGACTCCCTCACTATCACTCCGCTCTCACTTCATCACTCTCACTCATCACTCGGTACAACTTCTTCTTCAGCAGATCACTCGGTACAACATCTAATTTCTTGTAAGCTAAACCCTAATCTGGCTTTCTATGTTGATTTTAGTTTTTGAATAATTTTCCCCTTTCTTGATTTTGATTGATTTAGGGTTAGTTTACTTCATCTCTTGAATAATTTCTTAATCACATCTTGTAAATGGTGTAATTGTTTGTTGTTTTTGTTGGCTTGTTTGTCTGTTTACCTATTCTGTAATTTGATTTTCATTTATATGGATTTGTTGCCTTTGCTTTCAGTTCAGGGTTTTTTGGGGTATATGAGAGGAGAGGGATTATTTTGAAATAATTACTACTGAGATTTATGAGGCAGTATATGAGATTAGTTTAGAGGTAGCTTGTTGAGTTTGAGCCCAATGGATCTAGGAGATCATTTCAGTGGAATTTTATTTGTTATAGCTAACTTCAACTATAATCCAACGGGGTTGGCCACCGTGGAAGTGGAATGTGACCTAAGGAAAACTTTACTTGTAATATTAAGGATTTGAGTATCATATGGAGAGCTTAACCTAACAAAATGAAGTAAAAAAATGCTTCAGCTAGATAAATGACTACTCTTGTATATTTTCTAAGGCATGCTCTTTTGGAGAAATTTATTCCTGAAAGTAATACAATGAAGCTGTTTTTTTGCCGACGGTGACGTCAATAGACTCAATTCAGCTTACTATATATCTATGTCATACATGTGAATATGTGACCTGATCCGATTCAATCTCTTGTTTTATTACAAAATTTGTTGATATAAGCAATGTGGCAAATGGTCGGCTTGAACGTCAATCATATTTCTATACTTGATTTAGTGGCAATGATTTTTTAAGCTTTCTTTGTCTTTTTTGTGCTTGCAGGTTCATTTGCTGACAACTCAATAAGCTACTTAAAAATGAAGGTGCTGATCAATCTTTCAATTCTCAATAATACACTTAAAACTTGCAGTTCATTTGGTTTGCTTCAATGTGATCACATGCTATTTGACTCAATGATATAGCATCCTATGTGTTTTCTGGGATATTTATGGTTATAGCATCCTTTGATAATTGTTTTATATGTGCTCTGTATTTATGGTTATGTGTTCTACGTTATGCATTTCTTTCCCTTCCATACCCCTCATTCCGAAATGAATGGATAGCTTGACTGAATTAAGAAAGTCGGTTTGGTTCAGCTTACAAGGTAATTTGATTGAACTAGAATCTTACCATTCAAATTTTGTTCTATAGCATCCTATGTGTTTTCTGGGATATTTATTGTTATTATGGTGTGGTTTGGAACTGCATACTCTAATTTAGCTTGTTGTGGTTGGACTTTAAAGATATCTTAAACTAATCAGCGTTTATTGCGAGCATCTCTCAGAACTTTGTCTATATTGACTTTACTTTCTTTTTTCTGTTTTGCAGGATCTTTATTCTGAGATGAAGGAACTAGTTCCAGAGTATCAGGTTTGTCTGCTATTCTAAGCTTTGGTAGTGGTACTGTTTATTTTGGATGGACTTGATGGGTAATTGACACTTCTGAAGGACTGATTTCCTAATATAGTATAGTATACATAATAAATAATATTTCGTTTTGGTTCAAGTGGTCCAGTTAGTTTTTAACATTTTTATATTGGTTGCATTTGGGCTGACTCTGTCTTGGTTCACTTCATCTCTTTTAGAAGTCACCCAAAATCCTCTGTCACAAACTTCTCCAGATATTATTGTTTAGTTCAGTCACAAACTCGCTCACTGCTATATTGCAGATTTCTTGAGTTCAAAACAGAAAATGAGAAAACAAAAGACCTGCCAAAATGTGTGCACCCTCGTCGTATTAACTAGTGACTGACTGGCTTAGAAGGACATGATCAGTTTTTATATATGGTTCACTAAATTAATAGCAATAATCAAATTTATGTACAAAAATTCACAACTGAAATAATGGTAAATGATTTGCAACATACTTCAAAGCTACGTTCTACTTCTGCCATTAGTAGATCATACATACTAGTATATGTTGTCACGTACTTCCATTGTCTTGGGTTTTTATTTATGTTAGTTTAACTTTTAGTACTATACCATATGGTTTAACATGGGAGGTTGAAAAGTATCTGCATCGTAGAATCCGTTAATTTGAAAACCAGTAGTATTTAAGAGGATATGATTGTATTTCCATTGAAATAGGGATTTTGATTGCCTTCAACTCCACCCTCTTTACCATGGAAAATTTGTGATCAGCATCGTATTTCCATTTTGCACCATAATGAAGCCCTGATTCTCAAACTGAAAATAGCTTCTAATTTCTATTGATTAGGGTCTCAATGAGAGACTTCTAATCATTGGCTGGTGATAGAATTTCAGAAATGTCATCCTGCTAGAGCTTCTATTTTTCTGTTCTCCATTTTGATTTTTTTTTTGTCTTTTCTTTTAGAATCAGTAATTAATTTTGTAAATTGTTGATTAGGCTGATGTGCTCAACTTGCAATATACATTTTTAGTTATTTGTACAGTCCACATGCTATTTTGAGTCCCTCTATCTCTATCTGAAAAGTGAGCTAGCTAGGGTTGTTTTATTTTGTGAAATGTACTGAAAAGTGAAGAGTTTCTTACAAGTTTTTCCATTACCCATCATGCATATTTATAGGATGGTAGAATTTATTTTTACCTATCCAGAATTGTGTTCTCTGTTTGCCTTTCTTGATCTGCTTCTGAATTTACAATTTACTAGAAAACCAAATGGCTCATCACAATGAAGGCACTGATTCTGGTTGTTGGGTTCGGAACCATGTACTGTCAGGTACTCTGTCTTTTGTTAGAGAAAGCGCTCGTATCTGTCTTTTGTTATTATTAGATTAGTTATGATGCAATGCTATTTTTTGTAGGCTGGCTTCTTTTTGAGCAAGTTTTATGCTTGGGAGCAAAACCCGGAGAAATACGATTCATAACCAAGAAAGAACTAAGTAGAAATAGAATTTTCATAGGAAAGTTGTGACTTGTTTTGAGGATTTCTAACGTTTTCCTCATTTTATTGTGAATTGTAATCTTGGATGTTTTTCAGAAACCAAGAATTTAGTGTAGGCAGAACGGTAGATAGTGCATGTTTTTATTGGATTGTGTAATTAATTGATTGTCTTTAAACTCTTTTGTTGGGAAAGAATAAATTTGACCTACCTAATATTTTTTTTTTCATTTTGTATTGACTATGCAACGGTTTTAAAGTGTTGTCAAAAAGTAGGGGGAAAAACCGTTGTGTTATCACTCAATGGCAACGGTTTGTTGTCAGCGTTGCCATTGCTAGCCAAAAACCGTTGCCTAAAGCATAGGCAACGCCCGCATACACAACGGTTTTAAAACCGTTGCCAAAGGAAACGACAACGGTTTTTCTACTTTCAACAACAGTTTTCAGCCGTTGCCATATGCTTAAAATGTTGCCATAGGCTAATCATGTGTTTAGAAGTTGGGGTGTTCCTTCTAGACGTTGTTGGAGTTTTAGGAACAGGTGTCATGGCTGCTGGATCAGGTTTATGGCCATCACGTTGGTATTGGATAAGGGGGTCAAGTCCAACCGTTGCTTTGCTTGTAATGTGTTTGGTTGCAATTCTGCAAGCACCAAACGTGCGTTTACAACAATGGAATCGATTCCATATTGTTTGGTTGCCACAAATCGCGGCGAGCTCAACGCAATTTTGTACTGAAAATCACGGCAACTTTGAAGGAGGAATTTGTAGCTTCTGCGTTCACGGTGGGAAAGTCACGGTAGCATACTTTTTTTCTCCTTCATCAATTCTCTTTAATGCCCTTCATTTCTCCTTCAATTCCTTCACCCATAATTTTATTTTTGCAATAACTCCTCTGTTATTCCTTCCACCAGAGACGTTCACCATCCTTCACCAACAACATAAATTCCATTTTATTTTTGCAATAACTCCTCTGTTATTCCTTCCACCAGACGTTCACCATCATTCACCAACAACCTTCATCAATTCCATTAATCCCTTCAACACCATGGTTCACCAACCTAGGATTACCTTCATAAATTCCTTAATAAATTCTTCAACCATAAATTCCTTCTTCCCTTCAATAAACTTCTTTGACAACAGTTCCTATATAACACTGTCTTATTATCCAGCAAACCACTCACTTTCACTTTGCTTCCAGCAAACATTGTGTTAGTAACGAAGGAATTTCCAGCTTCCAGCAAAAGAATTTCAAGGCTTCCAGACTTCCTCCAATTGAAGGTTAGTATGGTTATATCCTTATATAATTTACTATCACTTTGCTTCCATGTTGATACCCATTTTAGTAATTTTACATGTAAAAGCACTTTTGATCTAAACTATTCAAACAACAATGCTTGGTCAAAATCACTTTTCGGTAAATGTATCCAAACAAAAATCACGTTACATTCAACTCACTTTTAACTAAACTCAACTCTACAAAATCAATTCTGACAAACTCAATTCTCCTCACCGTGCAACCAAACACACACTTGGTCGTATTCAGTTATAACATCTAAGAGATACTCAATACTGTTTTCTCCATCCAAATCCAGAAAGGTGGCCCTGAAGTGCATCTGGCCTTCCCATGTATACCAGTCTCCCCCTATGATAAATAAATAAATATCTTTAGAATTTATATCATTTATTTATCACTATCAGAAGAATATATAAGTAGCAGGCTCTGGAATTTTCACCTTGCGAGGATATTGATCTTGTCCAGGAGCATTTGAATTCTATAGGAAGCTACAAACAAAACATGAAGCGGCAACATATACATCAACCTTTCTGGATTGGATACATAAAAGTTACATGTTTTAATTCTTACCTTGTCTTTAATGTACGCAATTCTATTGGATTGGATATTTCTCAATTGTTAATATTTAGTCCTGTACGTAATAGAGAAGCTTTAACATCGATCATTCAATAAATATATGCATTCGTAAATGACCTTATTGAATGATTTTTTTAAAATAAAGGCTTAGCGGATGAATGAGTTGCGGATAGCGGATAAGCTAGATAAAAATCAATTATGTGTTTGGTGAAACTAGCAGTTAAAATAATAGATAAATGTATAATGAAATAAAATAATATTTAATTAATTATTAAAATATTTAATGTGACAAATTGTTTAATGAGGAAAGAGAAGTAATTTAGGAAAAATAATAAGTATAAAAATGTCCAAAAAAAAGTGAGACACTATACGATATCCGCTAAAATGCTAAACGTTATCCGAAAAGCATTAAACACCAGGGCTTATTAAACACATGTACGCACCAACCGCTGATCAAATATGCTAGTCTCATCCGCTGTCTGCTAGCGGATGGAACATGCCAAACAAAGCCTAAAATAAAATTCGCATATATTTACAACTCGTTATATCTTTTCCAACCAGACCGACCAGTATCTAGAAGGCTCGGTTGAACACACCTCACCCAAAGAAGGAAGAACATAGTAGAAACTCTTCATCGATCGGCCAACACATTCCTCAGTCGGTCAACTCCTACATCTGATCGGTCGACTCATATCACCCATAAGACCTTTCTCATCCCTCGGTCGGCATATTCGTCTGTAACGACAGGCAAACATTTATTGACTTCCCTTAGATTTCTCCTTGATGTCTTCTAACGACTGCAGTGGCCATAATGTGTAATAAATCTGGTGCGAAGTACATATTGAAGCTAGGGTATAGCTCAGAGAAAACATATACTATTAGTAAATTAACACTACACTAATTTAAAAGAAAAAACAAAAGATTATTTAACAAAAGGATTAAAATATGAACAATTAATTTTTTACGTATTTTCTTACTAAATAATTTTTTTTACCAAACCAGTTACTGAAGAGTGAAGTTCGCGTATTTGAACATCTAAAATATTTTTCGGACTCTAATATATCACAAAAAATTTAAACAAAAAACACAAAAACGTGGAAGTTTGGCGCGAAGTACCGATTGAAGCTACGGTACTCGCATATAATATAAACACTGATTTAAGTTTGCTTTTAATACCAATTTTTTGGTATAAAACCGAGTATCCTCCATGACGCAATCTGTAGAGAGACCGATCCTCGAGCGTGCGTAAGACCACAATGGGCAGCAAAAATCTCTCGAGAAGATTTAACATTACTGCATGTCCAAGGCTGGATTAGAACCCAGTACTTTAGTTAAGCTGGAAGAGACCCCTACCATCTCATCTAATTGCTCTTGGGTTTTTAATACAGATTGATCCAAAGTGATCAAAATAAAAGCTATAAAGAAAAAATATGGTATTCGTAAATTAATACTACACAAATTTAAAAGGAGAAAAAAGAAACGTCATTTTAAAAGAAACATTAAAATATGAGCAGTTAAATTTTTTTTTCTTTCTAAACTCTATAGTTGACGAAAACACACTCCTTAGCATCTTGATCACTTTACGTATTTTCTTACAATTTTTTTTTTGTCAAACCAGTTATTGAAGGTTCACCAAAACATACTATTTAGCATCTTGATCACTTTACATAGTTTCTTATTAAATATATATTTTTTTTACCAAACTAGTTATTGAAGAGTGAACTCTGCGTATTTGAACATCTAAAATTTTTTCAAACCGTAAAAACATCACAAAAAATTTAAACAAAAAAGACGCAAAAACGTGAGTTTGATGCGAAATACCGATTGAAGTTACAGTACTTGCATATAATATAAACACTAATTTAATTTTTTTTAATACCTGTTAATCCAAAATGATCAAAATAAAAATCATAAAAAAAATATGATATTAATAAATCAATACTACACTAATTTAAAATATTAAAATATAAATAAAATAAATAAATAAATAAATAAATAAATAAAAATATGCATTTGGCGCGGAACCGCAACTGCAGGATAACTGCAGTGCGGCTTCCGCATTATAAATAGAGAATTAGAAAATGTTGAGATGTTCATTTAATAGTCGTACTCCTCCTTTTAGACAATACGCTAAATAGTAGGCGTCTTTTTTGTTGTTGATAGTCGATAGAAGAAGGCATCTTGAAAATGGAAAAACTAAAATTTCTTTCATTTTAGACAATATATACGCGGCTTCCTAGTAGGCATCTTGAAAAAGGAAAAATACTAAAATTTCTTTCAAGATTGTTCTCATAACATTTCTTTCGTGAGGGATAAGGGCAGAGGGGAGAAGAAAAACAAATAGGTAAAAACTGTGCAGTCATAGTGTACAATTCTATACATTCATTGAAAAAGAACAACCACCGTGTGAATCAAAGAATTAAAAGAAGAAAGCTATCATATACTCAACACACTGAGCAAGCAAACTAGTTAAAAAAAGAATATGAAACCAAAATCAAAAGAATGAAATGAATATGAACTAACAAAGCAACAAAAGATTTACGATGTACATCTGACTTCCAAAGGAGACGGCATTTTTTCTGCATGGAAAGCCTTCAGCAAAGAGACGAACTTCAATAGGTTATCTTTGGAGAACCATTGAAGCTTCAATTTAGGAGAGCCTGGAGCCACATTTCCATGATTGATAGTTACAAGGTTCATTTGGTTAGAGGAATGGAAATCTGTCAATGAACATTTCATACCTAAGGTAACACAGCAGCTGTCACCAATCTCAATCACCTGGAAAGGGTAACATTAAACAATAAGCCAAGCAATAAATGTTTTAAGTTTTAACCAAAAAGGGGAAAAATAGGAGGGAGGAGGAGAAAGATTAGGCAATGTCCCATACCATATTGGCCCAGCGAGTGGGTTTTTTTAGAAAAGAGTGTTTAAAAAAGTCGTTAACTTAATAAAAAAAGGTCTCATATTAGTTTTAATATTCAATGTATGTGTCCCAAGTCATTATGTATTGTCAATGAGCGGACTGCAAATTTGGTAATGACCGAATGACAGGCAGAAGAGATTCAGGGACCTAAAATCTGGCGTGTGTAAAAGAGGAGGGATAAGAAAGGAGAAAAAAAAAAAAATGGAAGAGCTGAGTTGTTGAAATAGTTACTGAATTGGGAGGTAATACTATTACACACGTAAAAGGGAATGTGAGGACAGTGGCATGTAAGTAGGGAAAGGCGGTTAAATTCTGGGTGAGGAGATTTGCTCTGAGAATACAGGGGTTTCCCTTCTGTAATACTTCTTGCTTTCAATAAATAATACATTTTTTTCTTGCATCGGTTTTCCTATAATCTCATGAGTTAAAAACTCACTTGTTTTGATCGTTTCTAATGTCAGGTATTTTCTGCATCATTTAGCCCCAGAAAATACTTACCATGTCAGTAATATCAGCAATGGAACAACATGAATCGATTCTGAAATATGGAGAAACAGACGAGTCTGATGAAAATGAGTATAGCTGCTTAACATCTTCGATGCATAAAAGCACATAACCTCCAATCATAAACAGCGATCTTGACAGCAACAATTCCTCTGTAAGTGGATTTACAAAATCAACCAACTAAACAAGAAAACAATCTCTTGAAACGAAATAGCAGTCACCCTAGTTTTGGGAGATATTTTATAAAATTTCATTTATCAAGAATTCAGAGCAGTAAATTAATCTTGAAGTTTTGTGACTATAATAAACAGGAAATGCCTACTGTCATTTTTATAAGAATAAATATGAAGAAAAATATACAACAATGACTAGAGAGAAGCATACCATTGCCATTGTTACAACAGACGAGCACCATTGCATACTGATATATGCTTACATTAGAGCTACCACATATTTGGTTGTCAAACAACTCAACCTGGACCTGCTCCAAACTGCCATTTAAATTTCCAAAACCCCAGTCTATTATAGCAGAAAAAATTGAAAATCGAAAGGTATTGATCATAAATCACGACAGAGCAACATATAACATCAATGCCAAATATCACATACATACCTACGAGCATAAAGACAGACTTTTCAAAAATAAAAATACAGACATCCATTTCCACCCAAATTAATAATTTATAAGGCAAAAGAAAATCACCTTATTGAGCATCTAGCATTTCCACCATACGAATCAAACAAGTGCATAAAGACAAACTTTTAAAAATAAAAAATATAGACATCTATTTCAACCAAAATTAATAAGGCTTAATTGCACTTTTGGTCCCCTTATTATCACTCATCCATGATTTTAGTCCCCAAACTTTTTTTTTGGCGATTTTGGTCCCCCTATTTTCTCAATTTCTAAAATGTTGGTCCCTTTGAAAATTGGTCAACTATGAGGGTGATGTGGAGCTCATTTAAATGATGTGGCAAACCATGTTGGAATGCCACATCATCATTTTATTTTAAAAATACATTTTTAATTTGTTAAATAATTTTATTAATAAACAAAATTAAAAAAATATACAACGTCCGTCCTCTTCCTCCTCTCCGTCACGCTACTTGCCGCCCCTCCGCTACAAGCTGCGCTACTCCTTCGATTAACTAAATCTCCAAATTCACAAATCCACAATACAAATTCATGATGTACCAAACCAGCACAATAGCAGTTCATGATGTATCAAATTCAAAAATCCCAAATTACAATCTCCGTTCAATCAACAAATTCACAAATTAAAACTAGAACATCAAATTAGAACCAATTCGTTATGTGGCTATGTGGTTGCTGATTTCCATCTCAGAATGGATTTTCGTAAGCTTAGTTAGAGTATTTGGTGATGGAGAATAACAATAGATCTTGAGATAGTAGCGGCACAAATTTTAGGATAGAAGTGTGGCAGAGTCGAGAGAGGCAGAGAGATCGGAGCAGGGAACAGGTAGCAACGGTGTCCGTTTCTGTTTCTGCGAGTTGTCACTTAACAGCAGGGCGGCGGCGGGGTGGCGACCGGAGCAGTGGAACGGCGCAGCGGCTGAAGCGGTGGAGAGGTGCAGCAGTGTCAGACGGTGGGAAGGCGTCGTTGTTGCTTCTAGATTTTTAAAATTGTTTTTATTAAAAAAATTATTTAACAAATTAAAAATGTATTTTTAAAATAAAATGATGATGTGGCATTCCAACATGGTTTTCCACATCATTTAAATGAGCTCCACATCACCCTTATAGTTGACCAATTTTTAAAGGACCAACATTTTAAAAATTGAGAAAATAGGAGGACCAAAATCGCCAAAAAAAAAGTTGGGGGACTAAAATCGTGGATGAGTGATAATAGGGGGACCAAGAGTGCAATTAAGCCAATTAATAATTTATATGGCAAAAGGAAATCACCTTCTTATTGAGCATCTAGCCTTTCCACCACACGAATCAAACACATGTATGATACATAGTAACTCTCTTGATTTTTCAATGCTTCTTGTTACAAAAAGGTATGTTTTCCCACCCTCAAAATTCACCCTGAAGAGTAAAAACAATCACATTTAAAAAGTTACTACTTCTTTAGTTCATGAAACTATGCAAGTCTACTAACCTTAACAGCTGAAGTCCCATTCCAACAAGCACCTCATGAACTTCTTCCATCTTGTGGCAACTCAATACGCTCAAAAGTGAACCTGGATATGGCATATTAAAGAGGGTTTTCAATAGCTATAAAAGCAACAATTAGTGAAAAAGCGGTGTTCATTTTTGAAGCTGCAAAACAGAAAAAATATTGGTAACTTGGCATGTGTTGAATTCCAAGTTTAGAATTTACGATTTTTGTCGAATTGATATTTAAAAAATAATATTGAAGGGATTTTAAAAGAAATGATTTGTGTTTGGGAATGATAATTTAAAGATTAGCTTATTTTGTTTGGATAAGATAAAGTAAAATTAGTTTTGAAGGAAAAGTTACCAAAAATAATGTAAATGTAGCCGAAACAAATAACGAGATGAATAAATGAGGTATTGTAGTAAATATCAATTCATGTTTGAATTTGAAACACTAGAAAATTTGAAGCTCCAATGCAGTATAAAGTCCGTTTTCAACAATAAGGTAGTCAAGCATGATGAATGTTGTTGGAAAGTATCATCTATTTGGGTAGAATATTTTGTATTATGTTGGTTTCCTAGTTTCCTCGTTTATGATTTCCTATTTTATAAAGTTTCCAAGATTGAAATGTAACTCTTGTGTACGTAAATGAATGGTTATGTTGAGGGTTTCCTTGAGCAATTCAGTAAATAGTTTTCCCATCTTAAGAAATGCTATCGAAGCCTGTTTCACACACAAAATGCAGTTTGAGCCTCCCAATTTCACAACATGCACTGAATCATGTTAACCTCCACAGCAGAAAAGAAGGTTTCGTATCTTACAGAAATTAGTATGTTAAGCATGGGCATAAGGAGCCAAATGAATGTATAAAAAGTGAAAGAAACAATTAAGTTCCTTAAGCCAACAAAAAAGAATAATATGGACAAACCTGACCCATCAGAAGCAGCGTGGATTAGCAGCACATAGAGCTTATTATGGCTGCTCAGCAATACTGCAACTTCACTACATGAGGGGAAAAGTAATAAGTGCCTTTGATGTACAATTTTTTTGAAGTACATACTATCATCAGTGCTGAATAATGTGCATGGAGATAAACCTAGCAATAATCATTTTTCGTAATTTTATTATGAAGATGAGATGCTCGACATGATTAAAAACGCCAAAAGGTTAAAACGTAAAAGCCATGACTAAGAACAATAATTGACTTGTATCGCTGAAAAAATATTGCCACAAAATTAACAAAAGATACCTAATCAACAGAACAGCATAAAATGAAGATATGTAAATTTGATTTTTCCTATAAAACTCACCTAAATTCAAGCGAATCAAATTAATTGATAATTACCTTTCTTTATAGATCATATCTATTTGAAGAACACAATTACAGCGCAGGCAATGACTACAGACCTCATTGGCTTCAGAGTCACCAACATTCGTATTGAAATATGTCACAATAAAATCATCACTCTCTTGTGTAGAGTTACTACAACCAGAAAATTCAATGGAATCATCCACGCTCGACTCTTGCCTTAAATTTGCAGAAATCTGACCTTCATTTATCGGTTCTTGTTCTTGACCACTTGCATTGCCATCTATATTTTCTTCTAATATTGAAATAACTCTCTTCTTGGCTTTTCTTCTGATTTTCTTTTTCTCAAACAAATCGGTGTCTTGTCTAGCAGATAAAGCCCTCTCAGTGTCCTCAGAACCAGCAGTAAAATCAATTGAACACTGCTTAGAAGTTTGATCACTGGATGAACCAAATGAACAGATGCCATTTTGTCCTGCATGAAGAATTCCTTGTTTAGGGTTGTAAATCATTTCCTTGAGTTGGTTTGGAGATATATGTCCATCAACACTCCCATTCACATGATTTTCACATGGGGAACTATCAACTATAGGAACTGATGATTCATATTCAGTGTAATCAACCTCACTACTGCTTGTGTTACTGTCAGAAGATGCCATTGAAAAGGAATCTGCCGACAGCTGCAAAATTTCCTCCACCAAGTGATGCCGGCGATGAAGAAGGTCTTCTTGAAAATGAGGAGGAGATGTGGGACATATAGATGATGACTGAGACCCAGATAAATCATTAATGGTGATCAATGGTGAGATGTTGACATTTTCAGTCGTTCTATGAGCTCCTTGGATGCAAATGGTGTCAGAATGAGAATTTTTAGATTGTGAGAGTGAACTACTAATTCCCTGAAGTGAGACCCCACTAGCATTATCAAGAGAACCTCTGTAGTCGAAGTACTGCTGTCTATGAAACCAAGCAGACATATCTGCAAAAGAACTATCAGATTCTAAAATACTCATGCTACTTTCATCTCCAGAAGCTAGAACAGAATCTGAAGCATATCGTGAGACTTCATGTTGCTCCTGATTTGTCTTGTGTCTGAAGTAATGTTCTTTCTGATGACGTGATGTAGCTCTGCCTTTTTTGCTAGATTCTACGGATCTATCAGAAGCAAAATCCATCCAGTTTCTAAATTCCTGTAACCAAAGAATAGAACGCTCTTTCTTCATATGTTCATCTTTATTTATAAAATCTGCTATTTCAGCTTCTTCGTCAGATAAACCAGGATCTTCCCTGTTTTGAATTTCATTCATGGATGACTGTGACTCCTGATCAGAACATATGCTAGTGATCTCTTCTTCATTCTCAATACTGGCAAGACGAGTGACCTTTCTCTGCTTGAGAAAACAAGAACAATATGATGCTTATCTCCATTTAGATAGAAAAAAGGAGTATAAGATTTTTATAAACCATATGATAGATACGTACTAGATGAAATTGGCCTTTTATGTTCAATTTCAAAAATGAGAACACTTGGAAACAAACCCAAGATGCAAAATAATTTTTTTACTTTTCATATTTAAAACTACATAATCAATCCCACTCATTACCTACCCTTCTATTATTGCCACCTTCCACTATAGCCTCATCCTTTGCAGGCACATAAATCCCAAAACTGGCAGGTTGCTTATGCATACTGGCAATAATTATCTGTCTCTTCCAAAAGTCTGTAGCGTTAATTTCCTTCTCATCTAACTTCAACTGGTAAACATTAAGGAGAACAGATGTATGTTAGGAGAAAGAATAAAATCGAAAAAATAAAAACATAAAATTTACACAAATATTATGCAAAGTTTAGAAATCAAACGATATTTAAAATTTGAGGTACAGTAAAATATAAAATACCAATACAAATCACTGAAAAGTAGACACATGGACAATCCAACTTTAAAATGACAGCATACTTCCCACAAACAAATAGACAGAGACAGGGGTGTATATTTAGACAGTGTGTGAAAGCAACTATAAACTTGCCTTTTCTGGGTAGGCGAAGAAGCTGAAAACTTGTGCCCTATACCATCGAGCACAGCATAAAGGATTCCCTTCCATCCACAAACTTTTAAGATAGGGAAGTCCCACAAGAAACTCTAGCTCTGAAAAATTGGAAATAATATTGTAGGAAACATCAAGTCCTTCAAGCAACTTCAAATTCTCAATCCCACGCAAAGTAGTTAGAGCATTGTTCCTCAAAACAAGTTTAACAATATGACAGGAAACCTGCATGATCAAACAAAATTGGTATATGGGTCCACAGCTAAGGCCTATAGAAAGGCATGTACTTAAATAAAAAAGATGTATTAAGAACTTCCCTACAAATAATTTGCTTTCATCACATTTAAGTACTCTAAGTAGCAAGCTAGCACGTATAGGTGACTTTTCAATCAGACTACATATCCAGTTCTAAGAACAATAAGTTTAATTTCACAAGAAAAGGTCATTAAACTAACAAATTCCAAAATGTCAATCCATATTCCATGAATCACAGAAGTTGGAACTGCTAGAAGATTAAACCTAGTTGTTCTTTACATGTGGCTGGTGAAACAATTGAAATCGTCAATTTTGGTTCTCATGGGAGAGCACAAAAAAGAACTTGCACAAAACAAAATATAGAATAGTCAACTATGGGAAGTTGGGAACATAGTTTCTGAGGATCTACCCTGGCTAGCGTGTGGTCTGTCTGCATCTATTCCTTGTAAGTTTGTACATGGTTTGATCAAAATGAACAAGACACACAACACAACACAACATAAAAAAACAGTTGCCTGACAAAAAAAAAAAAATCCACGCTATATGCACAATTTGAAACTCATGCTATACCTATATTTAAAACTTCTATTGAGCCAACTCTGCAAGATTTGAATTCCACCCTTGCAATGGTCGTACTATGAACATTCAGACTAACCATCAATTACTCTGAATAAATGCATCGAAAATCCCACTAGAGTCACTATTTAAGAGACAACTTCAGTTTTAGAACGGGAAAAAATTGTCATCTCAGACATACTACACTAGGTGTATGCAATTACAATATTTGTAGCATATACCTGGGTGAAGGGAGCAAATGTTCGGAGGTGATTGAAACCGAGGTCCAAATGCTTCAATTTGGTACACTTGTGCAGATTATCAACCTTTGCGAACTTGTTTCTGCTAAGGTCGAGTGTTTCCACAGCAGGAAGAAGCTGCAAAGACTCGTCCATGAGAACCAAACCATTGCATGCACAAGAGACAAAGGACAAGCGGTTCCATTGCGGAGAATCCTTTATCTCCGTGATCCTGCTAGCAAATACATGCCGCAGAGCATCCTAAAATTACACACACAGCTCAGTTGAATCACCAAATATTTGAGGTAAAGAATTAACAAGAATCAATGAGAAATTGAAACTCACGGTGGAATTGTGACAAACGATCTTCTCGAGAGTATGCCTGAGCTCAAGCAAGCCTTTGGCGGCGGAAGTTGAGAGGTCACAACCCCTGAGCTCGAGAACCTTCAAGCGGCCAAACGGCAAGAAGGACAAGGGCGTGGGATCTCTAACTGGAGGAGGCAACACGGAAACGACCTTGAGCGAGGTGAGGAGGCGGAGGATCCTGCGGAGCTGCTCTAGGGCACGGTGATCGCCGAGGTCGGAGACGTAGGCTCGGAGGTAGTCAACGGGGGCTCCGGCGAGGAGGCTCTCGAGCTCGTGCAGCGCCTCCAGTCTGGATTGGACGTAGTGCAGGCCAGCGGGATTTAGCTTCAACACCAAGGCTCCTTCGATGAGAGGACCCGCCTGTTCCTCAACGAACTTTACCAGCTTCTCCAGGTACCGATCTCCGGTCACAATCGCCATGTTCTATCGATGAATAACACGTCTCACGGCGAATTTAGGTTTTCAGAGAGAAACTGGCAATCTTTGCCGACTCCCATGGATGTGAAAACTGAAGAGACGACAAAACGCTACCACAAGAGATATTGAAAGTGGGAGAATATGAATCTTCAAAATTACTGTACTAAATTAGAGCGAGGGAGAGAGAGAGAAAGGTAGTTTGGAATTGGGCAAAAAAGAAACGGCCATGGGTACGGATGGATGAAGCGTTTGAGAGAGAGAACGAGAGTGCGACGTAACGTTTTTATTTTATTTTTAATTTTAATAATTTAAATTTACAATTATTAATAGGTGATTAGTGTAGTAAGAAGGGAAGAAGAACATGAGATGAGATTGATTAAGGAGGACTATTTGTAAGGTAATGATTGGTGTTGGTGTTTGAACATGGAAAATTAATTTAAGAAGGGAAAGACGCGTGGCGTGCATCTGGATAATGGATACACACCTTTGCTTCTGTTAACTTACCTGTCAGTTTTTTGCCCGCTTAAATTTCCAATAAAGGACATGGGTAGGTATGGATGGAACCCAATGTTACTATCGATTCGCAACACCATTTTTTTTTTGGTGAAAAACAGGCCAAAAAGTCTTTACTCTTCCTGGCCAACGTATCAGCAACCGCATCAACGACACGCGAAATTCTCACCCAATTGACTCTCAAGTTTCCAAGACCAATTCTCTTGATTCTTCTACCCAGATATGCAAGAGAAGAATTGATGTTCTCACACTCTTCTAGCATCTCAAACGCCTGGATGCAATCAGTTTCAACCACCAGATTGTTGAAACCTCTGTTACAAGCCATCGTCACACCATGAAACAAACCCCACATCTCCGCTTCTACTACACTGCATGGATCCAATCTTTGAGTGAAAGCACAGACAAAATTTTCATTATGATCACGAATTACTCCGCCACACCCCGCCGATCTACCATTATTTGATACTGAACCATCACAATTAAGCTTCCACGCTCGCTCCGGAGGAGGTTGCCACCGATCTAGCACATCTTCAGTCGAATGACAGATCACAGGCATAAGAAGGGGTTTCTTCACAATACAATCCACTATCCAACCAACTTGTTTTTGGATAGTAATTATGGATGCTTGAACAGGGGAATGTTTTTGGGAAAAGACCCAATCATTCTGATTTTTCCAAATGTTATCAAGAACAACACCAAAGGTAATTTCCCAGTATTGATCTTCATTACCTTTCATGCTGATTTTCAAATTATCTTCAATCCAAACTTTCCAATTCTGTTCACTGAAAAATTTATTTGGATTTTTCATACCGAGGCTATACCAAATGCTGAGACTCTTTCTACAATCCCTAAAGCAATGGAAGAGCGTCTCTTCATGATCAAAGCAGTTAGGACACACATTGGAAGCTGTCATCCTTCTTCTGAATCTCTCAGCATTAGTCAACAAAGTTCCATGACCCAACTTCCAAAGTAAGGTATGAAGCCTCTCAGTTCCTTTCCACTTCCATATTGTTTGAAAAATTGTACGAGAATTAGTATAAACATCACCTTGAATAGTAGCATAAGCAGCTTTGGCACTGAAAGAACCATCATGAGTTCCACCCCAAGTGAACTCATCCTTCTGATTGTGGATATTAGGAGGAGTAATAGTAGCAATTTTCTGTAAAATAGTGTCTGGGAGATGATTTTCAAATAAATTGAATTTCCAATCCCCATTTGGATGCACATAGTGACTTATTTTATGTTTCATCCAAGTTTGATCAATTATAGGAGAACAATAGTTGAACAGAGCCTCGTACCCAATAATCCAATTGTCACTCTAGAAACGAATGGACTCACCATCACCAAGCTGCCAACAAAGCTTGTCTCTGAAACCTTCCCAAGAATTAGCAATACCATTCCAAAAACTAGAGCCTCTCCTCTTCTGATTAATATCTGGAATATCTTTCCAGCCACATTTATATTTGCTTTTAATGATAGAGCACCACATATCATCTGGTTTAGAGCAAAGATTCCAAATAGCTTTCATAATGAAAGCAGAATTAGCAATCCTAGTAGATCTTAAACCCAAACCTCCCTCTTTCTTAGGCTTAAACAATTTATCCCAACTAAGCAAATGCACTTTCCTTTGATTTTCTTCATCTCCCCTTTGATGATCAATTGAGCAAAGGCTCCAAGTGACCACCACTAGTTCATCATTGTTAATGATCATGCAAGCAAAGGCTTCGCATGACCGCTAACAAAGTTTTTGATTTATCGAAAGTTTTTAGAAAAATTAGGCGTTCGTGATGATCAATTGAGCAAAGGCTCCAAGTGATCACCACTAGTTCCTCATTGTTAATGATTATGCAAGCAGAGGCTTCGCGAAACCATTAACAAAGTTTTATGATTTATTGAGAGTCTTTCGTAAAAATTAGACATTCATGATGATCAATTGAGCAAAGGCTCCAAGTGATCATCACTAGGTCTTCATTGTTAATGATCATGCAAGCAAAGGCTTCGCACGACCACTAACAAAGTTTTATTGAAAAGTGTTTGAGTTTAAAAAGAATTAAAACGAGAAAAAGGTGAAAATTGCAAAATGGGGGTGTTACTAGTTCTTTGGGAGGTTGTGTGGCCGAAGCAGGGGTGTAAACAGCAAGCCCAGTTCGCATAGGAGGGCCCAGCATGCGAAACTAGGCTTAAGTGAGGGAAGTTGTACGCGTTAATTAGGGTGGTGTAAATAGCATTCTGAGTATTAAAATAAATAAAAAAATAAAAAGACTATAAACCTAAGCCCAAAACAGATAAAACCTAAAAAAAAAAAAACCAAATCCCTTCCCCCTTGCACCCTGCGGCGCCGCGGCAGCGAGAGAGAGTGAGTGTTCAGAGGCGGAATCTTCGCCGGTTTCCACGGGGAGGAGAGAGAGAGCCGTCGGTGCGAGAGAGGTGAGATGTTGCAAAAGAGGAGGCTCGCCGAAACTCTGCAGTGCGCGACTGGGGATTGCGCAGCGCCGGAGGAGATGACTGGAAGTCTCGCCGGCGTGATACTCTCGAGTTTGTGTTTTGACATTGTTTGGTTTCCTCTCTTTCTTCTTCTTTTTTTTCTTCTCGTTTGTTTGGGTTTTCGTTCTTAGATCTGTTGCTCTTTGTTTTGGGAGGGGGAGAGGAACGAATCGAGAGAGGGTGAAGGGAAGGTCTCGCGAATGGAGGAGAGGGGATGGTGGTTTCGGTGATCGGTGTTGCGAGGATGAGAGAGATGACCAGGAGGTGGAGTGGGGGTTAGGTGACGGTGGGTGGTGATGGTGGTTTGTGGATGAGTAGGGGTGGTTCGGTGAGGATAGAGAGGGTGGTAGAAGGTGGGAGAGGAAGGTGGCTCATGGAGAGAGAGGAGGAGCAGCTTTGTAGTGGTGGTGGTGGTGGTTTGTTTGGATGGTGAGTGGTGGTTGTTGGGGTTGGTGATGGTGGTTGTTTGGATGGTGATGGTGGTTCCCTCTACATTTTGGACAGATCTGTTTTTTTGTATTAGGTTGATTTTTCGTCGTATTGTTGTTGTCTTGAAATTCGTGTCTGACTGTCTTTTTATAGTTGAAATTTAGGTCTCAGCATTGATTACGGTTTGATCGGGCTTTGACTGGACTTTCAGGTTTGGATCCAAGCCCAACAGCTTGGAGAGCATTCTTTGGAACCCCAGTTTTTCTTTCTTTCTTGCGCTTTTTATTATTTTTTTGTATTTTCGAATTTATTTACTTTTGTATATTTTTTGTTATTATTTTTTGTGTTTTTTTAGACATTTGGACATTTGAACACTTCTAGTTTGTAATAAAAATTAAATAGATTTTTTTTGACATTTTTGGATTATATAACACTTTTAAATAGAATTTTTGAAATCTTAGACTATATACATATGCTCAAAATAAATTAACTGCACAAAATAGAAATAATAATAATAAAAAGAGTCCGCCAAACACACAAAGGCGAGCAGTACTGCATTGCCCAGGCGAATACGCTAAAACGAGACTCAAATAGAAGAAATGAGCTCATTAACTAAAAACACTACTTATGTACGACTAAATCCAAATACGAAGATTAAATTGAAGAACGCACGAAAAGATCGGTCATTCGCGTGCCTGCTTAATTTAAACAGCGGTATTTCGATTTAGTTGAGCTCGATGATTGAAATTGGCTCAAGTTAAAGGACGGACAAAATTGGGGTATTACACTCAGCAACCTCAATTGGTATCTCAATACCTCCAGCACAGTAGCTGTTTCCATTTAAGTTTACCTCAGTAGCTCCATTTTTCAAATTTGCTGCCCTCAAGCTATCTTGGCCATCAACTGACCCCAAAGCTGTTCTTATAGGTTTTGTACTTCTAAATTTATTGATAAGGTTCTCTCCATGAGTTTTGTACATAATCTTCATGTATTCCATTATGTAATCTCCATGTTTTTAGCTACAACAGTCTTCTTTAATTCTTTCTTGCCTTTTGAGTTTTCTTTGACTAACACATTTCTATCTTTCTTGTTAACTCCTTTTCCAGATTTGGAAATGCCTTTTCCCCTAGTTTGGACCTGAGGGTTTTTGCCTCCTAGGAGGCATCTAACCTTCTGACTGGCAAGACTTGTACCAATGCTAGCTGAGTTGACAAGAGGAGCTGAATGAGAGGTACTTTGTTGTTAAGGAACAACTAAATCATCAGGATGATCCACTACAATATTGGTAGGTCCCTGTTGCACATCACATTTTTCCTCTGGAATCAACTTAGTTTCTGCTGGCTTAGGATTAGTTTTCACAACTTTGGCAGCCCCACTCACTTTCTTTCCATTCCTCTTCTTCAAATTGTATTTAGGAATATTCCATGCCCCCAAGTTTTGCTCTTCTTGCTCAGCAGCAAAAGTACTCATAAGCACTTCTTCATTACTTACTTTGTTGTTAGCAGTAGGGACTAATTCCTCCATAGTAGTTATAACTTGAGTATCATTGTGTTGCTTAGTTTCCATTGAAACATATGTTTGAATGGTCTCTTCCCCTTCAAGAAGTTCATGGCAGTTATCCTTTTTGTGGCCATATTTGCCACATCTAAAGCAAATTGCATGTAGTCCTTCATACACAAGTAGGTGTTTCAATCCACAAGTGTAGAAGTGTGATGGCAGAGGTCTCTCCAAATCAAGTTCCACACAAATCCTAGCAAATTTGGTTCTAGAATGCAAAGAAGTGAGCTTATCAATCTTTGGCATAGTTCCCAAAGTTGAACCAAGTCTAGAGAGAAATTTAGCATTGCACATTCAACAGTGAGTTTCAAGGAAGTTTTCCTCTAGTAAATCAGCCCAACACTCATTCGTAAGATCAACTTCATTGCTCTGTTTCAAAAGAGCTTCCTTGAATGAACTGTTTGGAGTCTTTGTTACATCTGACATAGCTTCTCCACTTGAATTAACTTGTTGTAGTTTACATGTCTTGCTTTCTCTTTGCAGATTTCCGGTTGAATTGGGAGCTTCAAGAGGTTGGATTCGCAGATGGGAAGGGCGCGAGGTCATGCCCTAGCAGAGCTTCTGTTTTCAATAATATAATATTTTTACTCCTCTAACACCATTGTACCATATGCCAACAGCATTAGTATTAATTTCTTGTTTTCACCGGTAGGATACCAGTGCATACGCACGGGTGCTATTATTTTTTATAACTGAATTTAGACATTATTTAAACAGTTTAAATATTACTCTATGAAAATAAAGACAAATTTAAAGAATATAAAAAAGTAGTTTCAAATAAAAAATAGATAAATACTAAAATCTAAAAGTGTTGTGCGTTTATCTCGTGTTTTTTTTATAGATTCAGTGTAATATTTTTTATATATCCGTGTTGTTATCCCGTGTTTTCTATATATCAGTGCAGTTATCCCATATTTTTATACATATCATTGCAGTTATCTCCGTATTTTTTTATATCAGTGCAGTTATCTCGTGTTTTTTATGTATCGGTGCAATTATCTCATAGTTTCAATTGATTATCTTATAGTTTCAATTGATTATTTGAGTTGATTAGTAGATTATAGTAGATAGCAAAAGATAGATAGTAAATTATCGATAAGAAATATTTATTCTGTATTTTTTTTATATGAAAATGATATAGTTTACGAAAGTGTACGCAAGAAATGCAAGAATGATGTGGATTTATTCCACTTGACTGAAATTTGGATAATGCTTCTTTTCTCTCTTTTTTTAGAGTCATCTCCATCGCCATTCACTATCACTGCAAGTGTTTGTCTTTGCCGTCATCTCCATCACACGTTACAAATTAACTAGTAAACATTCTCTCTTTTTTAATTTATTGTATTAGTGGAAGACATACTTTCAACTTCTCATGAGGAAATAAATGAAAGAAATAAAAACAGTTCTATTCCTTTAGAAACAAGTATTGGCTGTGAAGATGAAACACCTGAGGCTGGACTGAAGTTTACCTCTGAGGTTTCGGAATGGGTAAAATAAGTTCAAAAAATGGAGATGATGGAAAGAAGTATTTTACTCTGGCATGTAGTCGTGCAAGAAAATATGTGAGCAATTCAAAGAATCTTTTGAAGCCAAATCCCATTACAAAAAGACAATGCAAGGCTACATAAGATTGAACGCTTGTATATATGTCTTTAGATGGAACTGTTATAGTTTCAAGCGTTATTCTTGAGCATAATCATGAATTGAGCCCAACAAAAGCACGCTATTTTAGATGCAACAAGAATATGGGGGCTCATATAAAAAGAAGATTAGAACTTAATGATCAAGCTGAGATCAATGTAAGTAGAAATTTCCGATCTTTGGTTGTTGAAGCGAATGGGTATGAGAATCTTACATTTGGAGAAAAAGATTGTAGAAACAATATAGACAATGTAAGTAGAAATTTCCGATCTTTGGTTGTTCAAGTAAATAATGTAGCTTCCTTCAATCCAAATCAAGAACATTTTGATGGAGTAAATCAGGTGCAAATATATAATCTAGAGTTATGCTTATTACTATTTGAAGATATTTGAGCAATCAGTTTGGTCTTTTCTCCCTTTAAGTGAAACTGATGTTACTATATTTTGCAGACTTTGATGTGACATGAAAGTCTTTCTAGTCGCTTATTACTTCAGTTTACACAAATTCTCTTTCTTTAGTTAGATTGAAAATTATACTCAGATTTTGTTGTTCTTCTGTATTGTGTGGATACATTTGTTTGTTTTGCATGATTTCTATTTTATCATTTTCTTTGCATCATTTTCCAAGCCTTTATAGTTAAAGTAAATTCATCAGTTGACTTTGTGGTTTTTTTTTACCAAAGGGAAGAGAACTTTGTTTATGAGGATGAGAGAATTTCACACACTGCAACAGAACCCGTTTACATTTGCTGTCTGTCAAGCCTTTATTCTCATTCCAGCTCCTAAGCTAATACAGGACAAGCGATGAAATCAAAACACCTAGTACAATTTGATTAACCAATACATCAAATTTGATGTTACCAGCCACAACATTCATATTTACATGTCCACTTTCCAGATTGCCACATTCCATTCCCCATTTACGCTGCTTGCATCTCAGGACAAAGGTTTTGCATTCCCCATGTTTTAAATTTGTAGTAGGATGAAATGTGTATAATCAATCAGATCTTGTCTCAGCATAATCGACAAACTAGGCTGGGTTATTGTTCAATGTGTAACCAAAGCCAATTTTATTCTGATGTAAAATGAATAAACAAGAGTACAATGATACAATACAAACACAACTGATTCCTATAATAGCTACTCCTGATGAAACCATCATCAACTAGATAAAATAAAGCACTAAGACCACAAAGCCTTCCTACACAACATTCCTTTGATTCCTTCTCCCCCTTCCATTTACTGGATTCCTTCCCTTTTTAGAGGCTAAGCTCCTGTAAACACCAACACATCACCTAGCTAGCACTTTGCACTGACCAAGTTAATTAGCTTTAGTGGCAACAACATCACTGCACAATCCACTGCACATACATATATCAACAATAGCAATTATCTATAGTAACTATCCCCATTCCATCCAATTCACTACACCAAATTAATGGAATACACTTTAGTAACAACACAACGCCACTCTAGCATTTCTGAGTATCACTCCATCAGTACCTACCTATGTCCCCTACCCAAAATGTAGAAAATGTGCTGCTATATATGTCTCTCATCTCATCCATAGCATTCAATCCCATCCAACTTGCAACCTTGCCCCAAACCTCACGACAGTAATGGCATTTGAGGAACTGATGTTGTGCGCATTCAAAAGCGATACTTCTTTCTTAAAATTAAATGCATCCTCGTTTCTATTTGTTTACAGTGTAAATGTATCGAGCTTCTTGTGGAAGGCTTTTGCATGCTCCACATAATCTTTGTGTTTTTCCAGCAAGCCCAAACTTTCCTTGATGACGGCGCTCTGTCAGTAAGTATCGAAATAGCGTTTCTCAAGGTCAAAGGTGGCTCTGTGCTTGTGTTAGGGTTCCACCGCCTCCGTTTTCTGGTTGGGTGGTTGTTTCTCCGTTTGCTGCCGGTTTCCCAGAAGAGTCCCTCTTTACAATCACCAATTTATCTTAGATTGAAGGGTGATTATGCCATTGCCTACATGAGAGCGAATTAAACTTTTTCTGCTCTGAAATAGATAAAAAACGAAGAAGGGTGCGTCTTGAGTAACTGACCGAAATTCTAGTAAAAGAGAAATGGCCACGTCATTCTTGCATTTCGTGCGTTGTTTCTTTCGTAATAAATAGTGGAGCTGTTTTTTATATATCAGTGACAATTATTGGTCTTTTTTAGGTATTAGTGACAAATATTTATCACGTATGTTTTAAATATTAATTTGTTTAAATAGTCATTAAGTCTTCTTATTTTTTCCGATGTCTTCTAAGGCTACAGCTATATTCTCATGATGTGCTTATGCTAAGCACACGTTTTTCTTGAGACTTAAGAATTTATATATGTCTAATAGATCATTCAATAAGAGTCATTAAAACACTAATAAATGAGAAAGCATAAAGAGTTTATCAAAACTATTTGTTCTCATCAAAACATGTTTTAGGGATTTTGCATCAACATGCTCATGATAGAAATTTAAGAGATATAACTCAAGAGGTTCCTTTTTGCAATTTGTTTTTGAGCGTGTGGATTAATCTTTTGACGTATGTCATTTTCCCAACGGTTTGATATACTTGCTCAGGTTATCAACTTGAGTAACATTAGAAAATTTAAGAATAGAACAAGGGCCGAATGTTAGTCATGTATGCCGTTGAATAGTGTATGGTATTGTGTGCCTTGATTTGGATTAGAATGAGCTGAGTTAGTTCTGTCCTGCATGTAAGACGAGCAAGTGATGTGTGAAATAGAGGCTGCCTCTGCACGTGAATGGTTATAGTATATATACCTCCGGTCTCTATTATAAGAAAAAATTTGATACATTTTTTGATTGTAATTATTATATGAAGATATATTTTTCAAAACACATTAATCGCTAAAAATTCTTTTATACTCCTTCCGGACTCGCTTTTAAACAAAAAACTTTTTAGATTTATTGAATTACTAATATATTTGGCCTATAATATAGTCCAAATACATCAGTTATTTAATGAATCCAAAAAGTTGTTTTTTGCTTAAAAACGAGCCTAGAAAGACTATAGATTTACTAGAAAGTCACATAGTGAGTATAAAAATTTAATACTAAGGATATATTTGGGATAAGATTTAAATTGTATTACATGTAATAACCTCTTTAGTCTTCTTAACATAATTTTGACCTATGTATCTTGATCGACTAGGTGTATGTATACAAAACACCAAATAATACTCTGCAAAAGAATATATTTGGGATAAGATTTAAATTGTATTACATGTAATAACCTCTTTAGTCTTCTTAATTTTTGTAAAATCTTCTTATAATAGGGACCGGAAGGAGTATAACCAATAATTTTGACCTATGTATCTTGATAAGAGTTTTGTTGGTTAAATGGATGAAAATGAGGGTGCACTGGAGCGATGGAGTTGTCAAGCAGATGCTTGAGATTTAAATTGAGACTTTACTAGTTCCTTCCAAACCGATACATGAAAGTAAGAATGAATTACATGTAATAACCTCTTTAGTCTTCTTAATTTTTGTAAAATATTCTTATAATAGAGACCGGAAGGAGTATAACCAATAATTTTGACCTATGTATCTTGATATCGACCGGTGTATGCAATGATTAAGAAACACCAAATGATATACTTTACATCTGCAAACATAAGAAGTGTCCCTTCCTGTACTGTAGCAAATATAGCAAAAGCCTACCTTTTTCCCCTGAGTGAACTGTAGTAAATATAGCAAAAGCCTTTCTGAACAAGTTCTATATAGATATAATTTCTGTTTTAATCACTGCTGTAAAAATTCAGTGTATATACACAAACAAGCTATTTTAGTTCACCTCTTCACCATTAGCTAACGACTCTTCTCTTCCTCAACTTCTTGAAGCAGTACTTCTAGCTCCGCTTCTGTTAGGGACTCTAACCGTTTCTGCAGATTCAATAGGGAAACATTTCAATGGCATTCTATGTTTACCAATCAGCTAATTGTCTCTAGTTATAACATTTTACTGGAAACAATTTGAGACAAACCGTTTTATTTAGCACCAACATATTTGTCTTTTTATAAGCCACTTATGTCAACATTTTAAGGATCAACGATATTTTTATATTTTGTTTATATCTTTCTAAAGAAAAAAAGTACGAGATGATACTATTACAAATGCATTTATTTTATTTCAAGACGAAAAAAAAGCACTAGTTTGACAAAGAAACATCATAACAAGCCCATATATACACTTGCAACTCTTGTGGTAAATCACAGCACAAATATGCATAGTTATCAAAATAGAGATTCTACTCGAGATTGGGAGGGGGGTAGCAAAATCGGAAATTGTAAAATCGCAAGTAGAATCAGAAGATTCTACCCAAATAAAAGTGTATGAATTTGTAGAATCGGGAGGGGTTAACAAAATCGTAACTCGTAAAATCGCAAAAATGCATACATTACTACTAACTAATATAATGCATAAGTTCATAAATCTTGATCAAAATAAAACAACTAACAACCAAATCCACTAAGGTCTTAAAACATAAACCAACAACCAAGGAAACTACTCAAAGTCTTCAAAACATAAACCAAAAACAGCAAACTCAGATTCTTTTCCTATCAATTTTATTTTATAAACTAGAATATTGGATATCAATAAGTCAACCACAAACAGCAAACAATCCATAAATGTAATCAGCAACAGAACAGATGTGCTGCGAACAGAACAGAGGAACCGAGTGAATTGAAGCTTGAGTGAACAGAACTAGAATATTTTATAAACTAGAATATTGGATATCTATTTAACAAAGAGAATATCAATACTTCAACAGAGGATATCTATTTTATAAACTAGTATATTGAAGCTTGAGTTGAGGTGCTACGAACAGAGGAACTGAGTGAAGAGTGCGATGAACAGAGAGAGCTGCGAGAGAAGAGTGCCACGAACGAACAGAGAGAGTGCGAAGAACAGAGAGAGAGAGAGCTGCGAGATGTGTGTGTGCGATGAAGATGATGTTTCGCAGTGAGAAAGAGAGAGAGCTGCGAAGTGAACTATCGCAAATTAATGTGGGTAAAACAACTTCAATTCCTAAACGGGTCGCGAACCCGACCCGGTTCAAATGTTAAATTTTAGCGTTTTAACGGTACAATTCTGCAACGATTTTTCAGCAAAATCGCAAAATCGTGAGATTCAGCAGCAAAATCGTATGATTCTACCCAAATTGCGATTAAGCTCAGATCGTAACTCGGAGATGGGGTCTGGAATCGCAAAATCGTGCGATATTGCGATTTAAATCACGATCTTAATAACTATGCAAATATGGCTTAGGATGGGAGCAGGTTTTTATGTAATTCCTTAGTAATTGTTACTAAATGACATAATAGTCATTTTCCCATCAATGAAAAAATTCGGTGACCACACAAACACTAACTTGTGGTTAGTATGTACTAACAATTGGATTGTTGTATAATGGTAAGTAGCATATACTAACCACACAAACATTAAATTGTGGTTAAATTTTAGCGTTTTAACTGTACAATTCTGCAACGATTTTTCAGCAAAATCGATCCCAAAATCGCAAAATTGTGAGATTCAGCAGCAAAATCGTATGATTCTACCCAAATTGCGATTAAGCTCAGATCGTAACTCGGAGATGGGGTCTGGAATCGCAAAATCGTGCGATATTGCGATTTAAATCACGATCTTAATAACTATGCAAATATGGCTTAGGATGGGAGCAGGTTTTTATGTAATTCCTTAGTAATTGTTACTAAATGACATAATAGTCATTTTCCCATCAATGAAAAAATTCGGTGACCACACAAACACTAACTTGTGGTTAGTATGTACTAACAATTGGATTGTTGTATAATGGTAAGTAGCATATACTAACCACACAAACATTAAATTGTGATTAGTATGTACTAATTATTGAAGTGTTGTACAATGGTCACCAAACAATTTAGTAATTGTTACTAAATAATTCCTTAGTATCATAAGTCTTTGCCGATGTATTGAGTTGGAGCACCCTTGTGTATATGTTTTGCTTATAAATAAAAAAACAGCACAAATATCTCACTATGCTTAAAACAGGAGAAAGGCAGCCTTGTTAACATTATTTTACCTCCATCACTTTGCTTTCGTAGTCACGTAGCTGTTGAGCATATGTCATTTCCTTGTTTGAAACTCTGAAGATATATGTTGAGATCCATCCAACTGTTAGGCCTAAAACCAGCACCAGTTGAACCACATTTCCTGCTTGCAGCGGATCAACCCCAGCAAACTGCAAAATTTATCACATAATAGTTGCATGATTAATCTCAATCCCAATGCATAAGTTAAAGTGCTTGTTAAATGAATATGATATCCATCCCATCATAGACAAAAACAATTATAAGAAGGTTCAGTCAGTGACTACGTTCTTTTATTCACAAAATACATCCAAGAATGGTTGCATGATTCATGTAAATCCCATTACACAAATCCCATCATAGGCAAAAACAATGATATGAAAATACACTCACTGACCAAGTTCTTCCATTCACAAGGTACACCGACCCACTTGTTAATAATAGCCTTCAGATTATATAGTTTGACATTTATGAATCGAAATAAGGTAAGTGCTAAGATGTTGAAGGAAAGAATTCAAATATAAGAAAACAAAACCGGAGAGATACTCGGGTTATTGTTTATATTAGAGGTGCAGAAAGAAAGGTACCTCTAGTCCACTTTTTAAGCCAATTCCAAGCAAAGTAACTCCAACTCCAATTAATATGACATCTTTCCTTGAATATCCAAATGATGGCTTCTGTAACATCCAGAAAAGTATAAGCATCAGGTATGCAACGGCAACGTTGATGAAGTAACTAGAGAATTTCAGTGCAAGTATGAGAATATAAAAGAACAAGTTTCTGTACTGTAATGTAATGAAGCAGATAAGGACTATCCAAACTATTCCCACCGACGCACACGAATTAAGGAGGCGAGTTCATTCATCCATCAAAACTTGAGTGAAAAGGAGGCGAGTTCATTCATCCATCAAAACTTGAGTGAAAAGGAATGGAAAACTCCATTACTTAAGTTTTAGGTATTAATTGATTAAGTTGTAAAGAATTGAAATAGTATTGGATGATTCGTGCCTTTGTCTGAGCAGAGGCGTCATCCGGATTGCCGCCACCGGAGGAGTTTGAGGAAGTAGCACTTCTAGGGATAGGGATAGAGAATCTTCTGTGTTTCTTGCCACCGAAGCTGTTTTGAGTTAAAGTAAAAGCCGTATTTCCATTTAAGCACGGTGTACCTGAGGAGGAGGAGGAGGAGGAGGAGGAGGAAATTAATTTAAGAAACCACTAGAGTAGTAGAGTGAGAGGAATGAAACCAAATTAAATTAACGAACAAGTACCTGTGTTAAGGCGGCGGCGTTGTTGTTGCAAAGATGAAATTGCGAAATAGGAGGAGGAAGGGGAGATAAAAAGCTGCAATTAGCATTTACATGTGCCGTCATCGTCATCATCATCATCCCTGAACTTAGCACGGATAATTATTACTAATCTACTATCTCTCCGTGAGTCCAAGGAGAGGAAAAGAGAAGAGATCGAGTGAATGAGTGGAGGAGAACTGAACGTGAACAACACACTCACTGGAGATAGATATATGATATGATATGATATGAGGAGGTTCCCAACTTCAATGCGCCCCCAAACCAAACGCGTCCTCCTCTATTCCCACTTCAATATTCAACCCTCTTTTTTACACGAGCTCAAATAATAAGTAATAAAATTAAATGCACTTTCACTCCCCTATTTTATCCCATTCATAACTGTGAGTCTAGTTTGTTTAGTGACAATAACTAAATGTTAGCATGGTAAAATGTCAATTGATAAAACATAAAATAGGAAAATCAAAAGAAAAGTTACTAATTAAAAAAAATAAAAACGGCTTATCCAATCCCTAAATTGAAGGAAAATTAAAATGGCTAATTAATACAAAATGGCTTCATATTGTTTTGCATATTCCCTTTTTTTTCTTTGAGGTCTTACACCCTCAAGATATTTGAGTAAATGCCCCAGAGAAAATACCAAGTTCACGTAACCGATATCGTTCACAAGATCACCTTACCAATGTTGTTCAACCGTGTGGTTAGTTTATACCTAACCAGAGAACATTATTTTCATGGTTAGACACTACTAAGCTATAGTATAGCACATATCACAGGGTTGTTTACTGATTGTTTACATCAAAACATTGTATTTTGGCTTTTCGAAATTTGTAGTTTTATGTATTTTTCTGCTTTTCGAATTTATAGGCAACAGAAGCTAACCATTGTTGTTCAATACTATGGTTAGTGCATCAATACCCACAAGATCAGTATTCCGTGGTTAGAATGAACTAACATTCTCATTATAGAAAATTCAAATGTTAAAAAAATGGAATAAAGGAAGAAAGGAAGAGTGGTGCGTGAAAGGAATAAGAAAGGAAGAATAAAGAAGACGAAGAAGAAAGAAAGAACGTTCAGCGTGAATGAAGTTGGAATTCTGAGAAAAAAAAGGAAGGGAGAATTAATAGGAAAATTAAACGTGATATAAATGTGGTCCTTTAAAAATAGAAACATGATTCATTGGTAGTTATTACTAATTACTAATTATTATATAATTAATAGGCCGAATATTGAAGAGTACTAAAATACCCTCCTTAACTAATAACCATTGGATTCATTTTAATTAAAATAGTGAGCATCCAATGACTCACTTTAATTTAGTAACCATCACTAAACAAAATGTTTAGTGATGTAATCCTTAGCCCATAACTGTAGTCCCTTCATTTTATTTTTTCCAATTTTCGTCATTCAATTTTACTAACTATGCAATTTTACTTCCTTACTTATGCTTTTGCCATGTTAATATTTTCGTAAAAAATGGATGACAATTTAACATGAAGGACTAAAACTCCTGATTTGATAAAATTAGAAGACCAAACTTGCAAAAAATAAAATAGGAGGACTAAAATCCCCGATTTGATAAATTTGGTGGACCAAACACCCCTCATAAGTAGAAGCCCATGGTCCTCCATGTCTTCATGATTGAGACAATGACATGTTTCAATGACAATTTGAGGGGAAAAAAGAAAAAAATGAGTGCTCAAAACTTAGCATATTCGTGTTTTTTTAGAATCAACAACAATTAGAGTCACAACCACGATCGTGTGGATTTTGGAGGGCAATGACTCTGTGAGCTTCTATTTATAAAGTAGGTGTAAGTGGTTGTTAGAGTTTTGAAGAACTTTCATGGGCTAGGCAATTTGAGGCTTTCCATCGAAGTGGTTTGGTTTTAAGTAGCGAGTTTATAATCTCAACCCGATCCATAAAAAGATCTATTAAAAGATACAACATTTTCTAGGTTAAGTATACGGTAGACCACACTGTTCAGTGTCCTGCCCTGCCCCAACCATCTCACTTTAAATATGCTAAGCTCACTTAAGTTTATCCAACCTGCACAGGTTCCTTTATAAACATTGCATTTTTCATGGAGCTAGTTGGTATGCTTAGTTTATGATATATTTGTTCTTCAAGTCTTCCATTTTCTTATATCCATTTTCTTAGATCATTTTTCTTATAGACATTTTCATGTTGTAACCACCCTTTACGGCAATTAGATAAGTTGTGCAGCTTAGATTAATAAAACGACGTGGAAATAACTAATGAGGAAGGAGAGGAAGTAGAGTGATAATTGTGAACTGTAGTCTTTGTTGTTGACGTTGTCGATGTCAAGCAACTAAGCAACAACCAAACCATTCCTTTTGTTTGATTAGAAGAAACAAGCAGAAAATCCGTCAAATCAAACATACACCCAACTTCTTTAACAACTAATCATTTGCTAAGTCCACTAATCATTTAGTTGTTCTCCTACAAAGTATTCTTCATTTGTTTATTAAGCAGCCAAATTTTATACTTTTCCATTCTCACTCTGTTATACCAACTTGTTTCAATCAAATTCTGTAACATTGAATTTTGGTTTCAACCACCTACTACTACTCTTAATCCAAGCATTTCATTTCATTATTTATATATGAAAAAATCCTGCTAAAATTATATCCTTATATTAAAATATGAGTAAATTGCATCCTAAATTGAAGAGGTCCTATTTCCTCTTATATATGAAATGCAATTTTCTTTCAGTTCTTCCCTAAGATTGATTCCACAATGCTGAGATTGTTTGTCTAATTAAGTGGAAAGCCGATGATAACTGGTAGACCCTATAGGTACAATGCAAGAACAGAAATAAATGCACACACTTAATAATAATATAATAATACTCCATGAATTAACGGGAATAAATTGCAAGCTACGATCGGATAGTGACTGAATACCAAGCAAAGATTTGACGTTTGACATGCATCATCGAATGCAGCTGGTCTTTTCATATCGTCCAAAATAAAAGTGCATGTGTGAATATTAAATGATACTACTCCTACATAAATAAACATTACTATGAAAACCCAGCTAGCCCTTTATTTATTAATTAGTGGTATAAAATCAAAGAAATAACTTGGTACCATATCTAATCATTAGTTTGGTGTTGTCAAGATGTCTGGTTATCTGCATCCGGTTACCTTTTCTCCATATCTCCCCATGTGCACCCTAATTAAATTAAATAGTCTCCTAAATTTGTAGTATTTGTAACCATAGATTGGAAAGTTATATATGTCCTCTGTTTTGGTTGAAGTCAAAATAGGCCAAAATTGCTAGGCTGGCCATACTATTTCCTTCTCTAAACTTGAATTAAAGAAAGAGACACACTTCAAAAGGCCTACTACCAAATAGGAGTAATTTCTTATCAGCATGCATAAAACTAAGCTGCTGCCAGATGGGAAAACTTAGTTTTAAAGACATCAAATAATTATTTATTTATTTGTGCATTAACATAAACAATAAAGATAGGACAACTGATCATCCAACTAACTAAGTGGGCCAGCCAGAAAAAGACAATCAACTTTCTTGAGTGTTAACAGACAGACAGCTTGTGTAATAAATACACTCACCAGTAGTCATCACATTCTAAGAAAGAAGGTCTGTCTGTCTGTCTGTCTGTCTGTCTGACCAGCTTAATTTTCAAAGACAGAACAGAATAGAAATGGGGAATGGTGCTTCAGCTTCTTCTAAGGTGTTGTTGTTAGATGGGAGAGTAGAAGCTTACAAAAAACCAATAAGAGCTGCAGAGTTGATGGTAGAATATCCTGGACAGTTTGTTTGTGACTCTAGCTACCTCAAAGTAGGACATCGTATTCAATGGCTTTTAGCCGATGAAGAGCTTGAGAGCCGCAAATTTTACTTCCTTCTACCAATGGACCTTCTATACTCTACGCTCACACATGAAGAAATGAGCTGTCTTAACTACAAAGCAGCAAGGGCAACCAAGCGTGAAAATTTTAACCATTTGAGGAAGATATTTCCTGTGTTTAGCGAGTTCTGTATGTTCCCTTCAGAAGGTGATCAAGATGATGATGATGATCAGGTGGAGGTAAAAAAGGAGCATGATCAGCAGCCTGTTGTTGAAAGGTACTACTCGAAGCAGAGATCTTGGAGACCAACACTCGAGACAATTGATGAAACTCCATGAACATACATACATACATATTTTCTCTCCCTTCCCCTCAATTTGCTTCGTTTCTAGTTAGTACAAATTCTTGGTTCTATTTATATATGGTCTTGAGTAGATTAGTTTATCTATTTATCTGTGGTTAGAAGAATTAGCTCATTACAGTTTCAAAATGCTTGAACTGAAAAAAAAAAAAAAAAAACTAACAAGTCACTAATATATATAATATAGCTATCTTTTGTGAATTATCAATTGGATGGATGTTCATTTGCACCTATTCTGAAAGAAGATTATTGAACTTCACTAATTGTAAGGCGTTTTGAATCATTTCAACAGTACTATTCAAAAATATAAATAAAACGAAAAACAAAATGATCGAGTTACCTTTACACCCAATGAAATCAATCACACTGAAACATATTAACATATCAATGGGTATAAGCATTGAACAACACACGATAAGAGAATCTTGCATCGGTGAGGGGAGGGGACTATTTATTTAGCTACGCAAAATAGCTGCCAAGTAACTTGAAGACACCATATGAGTCTGTCTGCACCTCTATTAGCTCCCCAAACGCTCTAAATTAGAACTTGTTGGAACCTAAGATCACTTTAAGCAGGTAACGATGGAAAAGTTGTATCATGAGTTTGAAAAGTACAAAACAACGCGCACAACAAAGACATATATGTGGTAAGGAGTAACAATGACAATAAAATTACAGAAAAATAAACTAACAGAGATAAAACTATATAAACCTTTCACCTAATTAATTGACAGATTAATTTTGTATACTATATAATAAAGAAAGAGAATGTATATGATTAATATATTTTTAATTGTAAATATTTCGCAATGTTAATCTGTTAGTTTATATCAGATAGGCATTTGGTAAGTATTTCACACCTATATATAGCGTTTTTTTTAAAACACTATTTGAAATAGCGTTTGAGTTTATAGTATTTCATTTTTCATCTTATTTTTACCCTTACTACTTTTATTAAATTTACTATTAATCCTCCATTAAATTAATATTTTTTATCATATTTAAATATTAATTACAAATGTGTACTTATATTATTTTATATTTATAAGTTACTTATTTTAACCGCTATTTTTACCAAACACTTTAAATTCAATCTACTAACATATATGTTATTCACTATTTTTTTTTGTCAAACTGAGCCGACGAGTACTTGTTAATTTTGTTTTGGCAGTAATAGTAGTACTTGCTGATTATACAAACAAACAATCCATCAATCCTAAAAAAAAGTTTTCCTTTTTCTATAATTTATTACAAAAAATAAAATAAAAAATAAAAATCAAAATTTATCTCATCTAGCACAGCTGCTACAGATCCCGGTGAGCGAAACAGGAAATCTACTACAAAGCCTCCCCGCCGTGGATGGTCCGTCGTCGATGACAGATGGTGGAAGAACCCTACCGTTGGCAAACAGCGCCCGCCCATGGTTCCTCTGCTGAGGATCCATCATCACCATTCCTTCGAGCTCCGCAGCAGCACCGTAAAACGCTCCATCGCCAGACTGGCGTTCCAACTCAAAGAATTCACCGAGCGAAGCTGGCCTTGCGTCGCCGTCTCTGCACAAAGGCCACCACCTGGCCACCGTGATCGGTGCTTTCCTCTTTGACTTGACAGTCGTACGCGATCTCTCCACGGCGGCAGCTGGGTGAGATGGTGGTGGGAAGCAGACTCCCATGAGAGTACCCAGTGTGGTGCTTCTGTCGTGGAAGAACGATCCCGTAGACTGTCATGATATGATATCATTAATTAAATTATTAATTGAAGATGGAGAAAATAAATATTTGGATTGGATTTAGGGGTGGAGGTGAAAATTGATACTACCAGTACCTGGGTGTCAAGATCAGAAGAGGAAATGGAAGAGTTGGTGGGTGAAGGCACCAAATCGGTAGCTGGATATTGCATCATTGCGTTCCAATCAGTGTTAGCGTTGTCTTCTGATTGCGTTCCGCTCAGTGTTGATCAGTATTTATTTGATTCTAATTATTTTTTTGGCTAAATTACTCTTTTGGTCTTTTACCTTTGGTCTTGATTTCGTTTTGGTCATTTATCTTTTTTTTTTCTCGTTTTGGTCTCTCATTTTTCATGTTTGTGTCATTTTGGTCCTTTTTTGGTATTTTCTATCCATTAACTTAACGGACGCCACGTTGGCGGTTAACTTTTGATTTGTGGCGTCTTATGTGTTAGAGCTAACTTTTAATTCATTAAGTGATGTGGCAAATGAGAGACCAAATTGAAACTAAAAAATAACATAAATGACCAAATTGACATAAACCCAATAACTCTCATCTTCATTTTCTTCCTCCAAACACCATCTTCATCTTTATCTTCATCTTCTCCGGCGAGCCACCACCACCTCCGACGAGCCACCACCACCACCACCACCACCACAAATCAATCACTCTTTAACTCTTAATCCCTAATCTCTCATCAACAAATTAACAATAAAAACATAATTTATTGAAAAAGAAAACCAAAGGGAATGAAAATCTCACTAGAGGGAGATTCATAGGAACTAAGACGATCAATATAAAGAACAATAGAAACAACAACAGTAATGCACAGTAACAACAACACAATGTTTCTCACTCCCACCATTGCAGATCCACAAAGAAATTGAAACCAAGAAAGAAAGTTTCGAAGGAAAAAAGAAGACCCACTTTATCTTTTTCAAATGGGTATGTTTGAAATTAACAAAAAAGTGTAAAGTTTCCGGCTTTGGTTATCTCTGAGCTTCAATGGAATTAAGGCTTGTGTTCTGTTTCAATATATAAATTAGTATTGTATTGGATTGGGTGTGTTCTGGAATTATGGCTTGAGCTTCAATGGGATAATCCAGTTTTATCCTTACGGTAAAGTTTTCAGCTTTGGTTATCAAATGGGTGTGTTCTGTTTTTTGTTTATGAAAATGGAATGAACCAAACACATTCTTGGAATGAATATTATTATGAACCAAAGCAATGAGAAATTAGGGGTGGTGGTGGTGGATGAGAGATAAGGGATTAAGTTTGAGAGATCAGGGGTTTTGGATTTGAGAGAGAGGTTAGGGATTAAGAGTTGAAAGGTTATTGATTTATGGTTGTGGTGGTGGTGGTTCGTCGGAGGTGGTGGTGGCTTGCCGGAGAAGATGAAGATGAAGGTGGAGATGGTGTTTAGAGGAAGAAGATGAAGATGAGAGTTCTTGGGTTTATGTCAATTTGGTCATTTATGTTATCTTTTAGTTTCAATTTGGTCCCTCATTTGCCACATCACTTAATGAATTACAAGTCAGCCCTAACACTTAAGACGCCACGTCAGCAGTTAACTGCTAGCGTGCGCGTCCGTTAAGTTAATGGATGGAAAATACCAAAAAATGACCAAAATGACACAGAAATGAAAGATGATGGACCAAAACGAGAAAAAAAAAAGATAAATGACCAAAATGAAATCAAGGCCAAAGATAAAGGACCAAAAGAGTAATTTAGCCATTTTTTATGAGACATTTGATTCTAATTTGAATCTTTTCATTTATAAGCAAAAAATAGTCGCTAAGTCTTTTAATTATTTTTCGTACTATTTAGGTCATTTAAGTTATTTAATTGTAATAAATTGGTCATTTAATTTTTTTCGTACCACTTAGGTCCTCTAAGTTATTTAATTGTAACGATTTGAGGGTAAAAAATATAAGTTATTCGGCATTTAAAAGTTACACAGATTATGGTATTATATCTCAACCTTTGTATTAAGATAATCCTTTGACTATCATTTTGTCTCATATTTAGTTACTAAGCTATGAAACCCTATTAAATAGTTTCTAATGTGTTTGCACAGTCCATTATATGTCTATTTTGCTGCAACTGACTTCTAAGTTCTAATAGAGCACGGTCTTAACTAATGTGTTTCTTCTTTGGGGTAACAGATAAACATTTGTAATGGCTTCTATTGTGACAAGTTTACTCCAAATAGACCTTATAAGCCTACAATTTGGACCAAAGGTTGGAGTGATGATGTGTAGTAGTTCTAGTTGTAATTGAATTATTGTTTGATTCAATGATATATATCTTAATGTTTGATTCAATGTTGTAATTGAATTATTGTTTTGTTCGATGTAAAAACTGAATGTAATATTTTAGGCAGAATAAGTTGAAGAACACAAAGTATGATTTAAATTTTTTTATATTTACGAAGACTTTGCCACGGATATTTGCGACGAAAAGTTTTGTCGCAAACGATTTGCGACGAGTGGTTTTGCGACGGATTTTTGTTCGTCGGAAATTCCTCGAAAATGAGAATTTGCGACGGAAATCGTCGACGCAAATCAGCGATTTTCTTGTAGTGTTAGTGATGGTTAGGTCAACATAGGTGGTGAAGCAACAATGAGAGCATTTGGGCTTTGAGAATGTCTTCAAGGACAGAAAAGTGAAGAGAAAATTATACTATAAGACGTGGATAGCTGGGAACTGACTATAATTAAGAACTGAGTTCAAGAAACCTCAGTGCCATAGGATGCTTAGCTTGAGAGAGTTCATTAGGCTTGAGAACTTCAACAATTTCACCATCAACTAGCAGGCATACCACATCGGCCATCCTCTGTATTTGTTTGATGCTGTGAGAAACCATAATGAGTGTCATTCCCCGACTCTTGTTCAACTTCATTAGGGCATCTTCAATGTTTTCTGTAGATATTGGATCTAACGCACTTGTAGGCTCGTCCAGCAGCAAAACCTTCAAAACAAGACCAAATAAATAATTACGTTACAGGTATACAATACATAAGAGACAAAGGCAAGACCAATATTTATTTATATGCATGTAATTATGAGTTGGTGTTACCTCTGGTGCGTTAGCTAGAGTCCTGGCAAGCGCTACTCTTTGAGCTTGACCCACAGAGAGATCAACACCAGGCTTATCCATGAAAGAAGCATCTATATCTGCCATTATCAGCAACTTGCGCACCTCGTCCTCTGTTAGCTTTTTTCCTCTCAATTGTGGGCCATACCTCACATTGTCCGCAACCGTGCCTGTACAAGACAAGACAAACCCTTCTAACATAGTTTAGCGTTTCTGTTTTTCACATCGTTCACGAATTTGCATCGTTTTCGTTGAAATAGTTTACTATAGTTCAATTTTTGCACTCAATACGAGTTGAGCGCAATTGATTTGACACAAGTTGATTGAGAAATGAGCAAATAAGAGTCAAAACACGTTTTATAGATGCAAATTGTTTTTTTTTTCTGGTATTTTGCATTTCAACACTTTCCTAAACAAAATGCTTGTCATATTCTGATTCCTTGTTGAATTTCGAACATTATAGGCTCAAGAATCATTCAATTTTGATTGATGATTGATCAAACGATGTAGTGAAGCAAGAGAAATTAGAGTTAAAAGTTTGTAGAAAAAGATGGATGAAGAACTAGAATGAATTATTCGAAAGAGAAACTTATTTGACACTTTATTAACTTTAGACTCTGTTTGGCAAAAAGTCGTGGATAACAGATAAGCGAGTGAATAAGCTAGCTTATAACAAATGAGCTAATAGCGAATAAGCTAATGTCTAGCGAATTGGATTAAAGTGTTTGGTAAAATTAACGGTTGAACTAGCTTATAAATATAAAATTACATAAATAGCCCGTCTTAATTAATGTTTAAATACTAGAGAGAATATTCATTTATTGAATGATAAATGAAGAATTTAATTAAAGTAACAAGTGTAAAAATATAGTAAAAAAAGAAACATTATAAGCTATAAGCTCTAACGCTACTAAAAAAAATGTTATAAGTTAGTCACATGTTTTTTTTTTGGTTTGGACATTGCTCTCAATGCTTTCAATGACCACAATAAATATTAATTCATAGAATGATTGACATATAAGGTGGTTACTAATTTCTCCAACTGTCTCACAATAATAATCACTTAGCATATAAAATTTGTCTCAAAATAATTGTCACTTACGATTTTCAAGGCAATATTAGTTATTTTATTTTCCAATTGTACCCTCCAATTAAGATAATGTTCATCACTTTCAAGTTATTATATTCATCACTCCCAAAGTTTGATAAGAATAATTTGGTAAAAACAGTATTCTCTCTCTTTTTTTTATAGTTTTTTTCTTAATATACGTGAAATGAGTTAAAACAATAATTATTATTTTTTGACAAAAAAACAATAATTATTATAATTATAAGATATAAGATGGAGGAAACTTTCTTTTTTCCGTGGACCAAATAAAGTCGTACTCATAGACCGTATCTCCTTTTACTTTTTTACTAATTTTTAGAAAAAGAGATTCCTCAAATTGAATCGAACAAAGTATATGCTCTACTGGGTGTGGATGTAATTAAATGGAAATAAGCATATTTTTTGAATTAATTAATAAAAAAAAGAGAGAATTGGAGGTAGTGATGTGACCTTCAAAGAGAGCAGGGAGTTGAAAGAGCATCCCGACCTTACGGCGGAGGGAGAGGACGTCGATGTCGGTGATATCGCGGCCGTCGAGGAAGATGGAGGCGGAGGGTGGCTCCCAGAGACGGTTCAAGGCCCTCAAGAGCGTTGACTTTCCACTACCACTAGGACCTATGATCCCAACTATGACACCCTTGGGGATGTCAACGGTGATGCCTTTGAGTATGGGAACCCCATCGTCGGAGAGTTTGGTGAGATTTGTTATCTGAAATTTGGGTTTGGTGAAGTCCAGCACCATGCCACTTCCATCGGCGGCGTAGCCATCATCTTCCACCACCTCCAATAAGTGCTCCCCTGTCAGCGTACGAACAAAGCAGTTGGTTAGTTAGATATGAATGAATCAAATATTTGAAGGTGTTTTGTTTGTGATTGAAGAATCATTATTACTTACCTAAGACAGAAGACATGGTATTGGTACTAGTTGGTTTGGTCGTGAATGATAGATAGAAGATAGAATTAGAATGATTGATTATATATAATGAGCAATTGCCAGTAACAGCCTGCCCCGGTCATCTCTCATTCTTTAGATGACTCCTTCCCTCCAATATTCCTTTTCTATTACTGCCTCCGTCTCATATTAAAGTTTAAGAAAATGATCAGATATGCTAAATTTTATGGTAGAAAAATGTAGCAGGACTAAAATATTCTTACACTTTTTTTGATTGGAGCAAAGACACAGTTATTGATATTCTAAAGTAAGAGTATTATTGGAAAGTAATAATAAATGTTGTATTGAAATTCTAAAGTGACAGATAATTTGAGATAAAGAAAAATTACCAACAAAATACATAAAATGAGTCGGAGGGAGGAGTATTAGAAAACAAAAACAAAATTAATCTAATAAAAAATGGAAAATGTAACAAACCACTTTAGTCAATTATACTCTCACAAAAAAAAATCATAAGAACTTAAAATGTAAAACTACATATAACTTTCTCAAAGAATAAATTTATCATTTGCTTATGTCTAAGTTTAAGGTTCCAATGTCTCTAAGCACTTAGAGGACAAATGAAGATTAGCAAAGACTTGCCACAACTTATGTAATACAAATTTTGTCATGCTCTAATAGATGAAGCTCTTGATATGTTATGTCTTATCATACTATTATGCACAACAACTTTGGAAAGGACAGATACTTTCCAAATAATAGATAGGGACTTCCGCTATATCACAACACAAAGGACTATAATTCAACAAACTTATGATATATGTATAGCAAGAACAGAACTTACAGTGAATAAACTGAGATTATGTAACATCCACTTCCACCTATCATGAGCATTATCCATCAATTGTACCTCACAAAGAATGGTGTTCAAAGATTGCTACGCCGGAATTTCATGATCCTCTAATTGTCTGGCCCATTTCAAATTCTACCTCCATCTCCCCAACTCCCCAACTACCCATTTTACCCACCACCTCATCTTTAAAAGATGATATTGCAAACAGTTCCTGAAAAGTCTCCTTCAATGGATTGGGGGACCTATCCATTTAGGCCCATACTTCAGCTAACTGCCCAGCTACTCACCAGACACCCCTAAATTTAGTTTAATCTCAAATTGCCCTCACGTGAAAATCAGGTGACAGACAAAAATGCACTGTTCGGCGCACGGGCAATCGAACCAGTTCGACTGGACCTTCATCGAACATTGAAAAATATACAGTTCGGCGCTACCAGATTCGATTAGGTTCGTTCAACCGTGCGCCGAACCGTATGTAGTTTTTTAAAAAATATATAAAATCTAATTTTCAGTAAAGAACTTTTGTTCTTTTCACCCCATAAAGAAGTGTCTAATGAGTAGAAGAAGGATTGGCTGAAGCATGGGCCTCCATTTATTATGCCAAAAAAGAATAGAACGCTCATCGCCAACAACACAAGCCACGACATTATGAAAAAAATTCTGGTTTAGCACCAAATAAGTTTTCAACAACATCAAATCCGTCCACGAAATAGAGTCTTTCAGGCCCCGAACATTACCAAAACTATTGCAATTAAATCACCATATCTAAAAGATAAAACCTCCTTCCACAATACATTAGAATCATGAATACACCGCCATTTCCATTTAGATAGCAAAAAAATATTAAAGACTTCTAAATTCTTCACACCTAAACCACATTCCTTCTTAGATTTGCAGATATATTTCCAAGCTACCCAAAAATCTTCCTATCCTCTTCTTTAGAACCTCAAAAAAAATCTCTCGGAATTTTCGTTAATTCCTTAATAACTACTTTGGGAGATTTATAAAAGCAACATTTGACTATTGTAAAAATAAATAAATCAAAAGCAACAATTTATAAAAGTAAACATGAACTATTCATTCTCTTATTTATTAAAACTAAGCAAAAAAAGATTAATACTTAGTTCGTTAAGTTTGATAGTTACGAATCGATTTTTTATATGAAAAATTTTAAGATGAGGAGATGACGCAAATGAATTATTGGAAATTTGAATTCAAGACCTCCGAGATAGTAATCCGAAATTACTCGATTAGACCAACCCTTTGGGGTTTGCTTATGAATCGATTTGATCAGTGGCGAACCTACAATATATTTAGGGGGTTAGTTGAACCTTCTGGAAACAAAATGATAGTACTAGTACTCCTATATAAAATTATTGTGAACCCCCCAAAATTTTAAATTTGCACTAGTATCCTTAAGTTTGCACCTAATTTGTAATAAATCTGTCTTATTAATCTCCGTAAGAAACAATTTATAAAATTTTGGGAAGTAATTTTACGGATATCACATATTTTTACGGGTAAGGATCCCCTGTATTTAGGGCGCGAACTGCACTATGCAGTCAGTGCAAAAATAACACATTTAAAGTCGGTTCGTTGTTCAATCGACTTTAAATGTTTAGGACACACATACATTTAAAGTCGGTTGAACAACGAACCGACTTTAAATGTTTATTTTTGCACTGACTGCATAGTGCAGTTCGCGCCCTAAATACAGGGGATCCTTTTCCTATTTTTACAGACTACTTCTTATTTTCACATACTTTAGGACCTACATAGATAATGACGGGTAAACTTAGAGACTAATTTGGTGATTTTCTCTTAAATATATGTGGAGTTAGATAACTTGATTCCTTAATTTAGTAAATTAAGTGAGGATATTTGAAGAAAAAAAATAACAATCCGAAAAACCATAATGAATTTTTTTGCACCCCCAATCTAAGGTCCTGGGTCTGTCACTGGATTTGACTGACAAAAATAAATTTTAGAGGTAATTTTTTTTTTTACAATAGAGGTTATTTATCCTTTTTTCCCCATAATTTAGAGAGTAAATAAGTTATTGTACCAAAAAAAAGAGAGTAAATAAGTTAATTATTAATTATAAAATAATAAAAGGCTTTTTGTTTTCGTACCCCCCTCATTCCCTATCACACCCCCATAAACCCAAAAATGCCAATAATACCCCTGCCTTTTTTTAAAAAAAAAAAAATTTTAATTTTTCGGAATTACCTCAAAATAAGGTAATTCCGGTTCAAAAAAAAATTAAAATTTCGGAATTACCTCTAAAAAAGGTAATTCCGGTTCATAAATCATGAAAAATTTCAGAATTACCTCTAAAAAAGGTAATTCCGAAATTTTTAATTTTTTTTTTTAAAAGTTTATATTTTGGTCTTAAGATTTAAACGCGTTTTATTGGAAATATGATCTGAACGATTTACGATTTAATAACAATACGTCAAAATATATAAAATGACCAACATAAAATAGGAGTACAAATACAATTATGGGTCCAAAATGTCTAAAAATGATGAAAATAAGCACGTGAAGTAGGTGACAGGCGACATCTAGGCATCCGGGCCAATCCAGGGCAGGCGATGCGTATATATACGATTTGTTTTAATTTTTATTACTAAAAGGCTACTAAAAATAGTCAAAACTACTCTAAAAAATATAAAAACACCACTAAAAATCTAACAAAACCAAAATAAGGCTATACAAATTTTTTTAGATTTTTGGAGACTATGAAAAATTAAAAAAATCGTAAAAAATAGTAAACGATGGAATTTGGGATTTTGAGGTCGTAGTCCCGTAAGAAGTCCTTCTACGGAGTCTTGATTCTTGATTTTTTCGCTTCTAATGGTTGTGGTTTCATTACGATCGAGTATGTTGTCCAAAACCGATTTTTAGCCTAAATTATTCGCTCGAAATAAAAAAATTGTAATTTTGATTACTCGAGAAATAGGTAATTAGGTTCACAAATGTGAACGGAATTACCTCATTCTGAGTAATTCAAAAAATCTTTCTAATTACAGGTAAATCCGAAATTCCATTATTTTTTGAGGTAATTCAAATTTTTAGAGTAATTTAGAAATTTGTTTTTTTTTTTAACAAAACCATGTAATTTTTGTAAATTTTCAGGGGTATTTTTGTCCGTTTGGGATATTATGGGGGTGTGGGTGATGTTGAGAAGTACGAAAACAAACGCCCATAATAAAAAGAACAACAACCTGGGAGAGAAAAGGGGCGATTGATGGGTATGTATATCTTCTATATTATATGTAGCTTGTCACTCTCTCCCGCCAAACTTCATCAAAAAATTTAGCCTTCATTTCAATCATATTTACAATACTTGCCATTAGTTCATTTTTTAATTTTAAACTTAAGTCTTTTTGTTTTGTTTTTTTTTTCATATATTAATATTGTAAAACAAAACAATAGTTAAATGACAAAATACGTAAAGTGTAATATTAAGTAGTGTGTTTGAAGACTTTAACGTTTGGACAAAATTTTAACTGATCAAATAATACTTTAGCATTTCAAAAAAAATTAACTATTCAAATACACAAACTTCGTTCCACAATAATCGATTGGACGGAAAAAAGTTAATGTGATGACAAAATACATATTGAGATGCTAAGTACCGTGTTCTGTTGTACTTTATGGCTCCGGAAAAAATTATTTGTTTCAAGACGCAGAGTTTGTTCTGCGATACTTAGGTTGGTGAAAAAAATCGTGTCAAAATACGTAAAGTGAGATGCTAGCGGTGTGTTTTGAAATACTTTAGCATTCAAAAAAAATTAGATGTTCAAATACGCAAATTTTAATGTCTTTGCTAATGTTTATTTTTAACTTTATAATCTTCTTATTTAATTTATAACTATAATTCAATTTTTTTCATGGAAACTTTAGCCACATCAACAATAGAACCTCACATCATATTCTTTCAACTTTCTATAGGTGCATCTATTTTATTATGGTTTTCATCCTAAAACAGTAAGGACCATTAAAATATATAGTTATTTTAGAACAAAAATGAACCCATTAGTTCCAATTGTGAGTAACCTTTGGGAGCGAAGCTTCTTCTATTCACTCTTCCATTTTCTCAATTATTGATTATTTTTAGTTTATATTTTATTTTTATATTATTCCCCGAATTTTGATTATTACCTGGGATAAATTTGTGGATGAGGATAATGTTTTGTGGACGATGAAAAATCAAATTTGAAGTCTTAAAAGATTGATTCTCCAACCGATCTTTTTTATATTTTTTTGTAAATCAAGGTATCCTTGGGTGATTGTGGAGACTAATCTATTTGAGGTATCAAAAATCCATTTAAGGGGTTGAGCTCTCTCAACAAATGTTTTTTCATACGTATCAGTCAGTGATCGAACCCATGACCAAATGGTTAAGGGACTCTCTTTTTTATATTTTAAGGAGTACATTGTAGTCCCAAAAATTTAAGATATTTTAATATGTGATGTTTATTCTTCAATAATCAATTGGGTGACGTTTATTAAATTTATAGTTATAATTTAATTTTTATTCACGGTTATTTGACTATATATTTTACAAATCAACACCATTGTTCCATTGCCATAAGGTACTCGGAAAATGGGGTCGACTTAGTGCTCCCGAATTCAATTCCCGCATGATGGACAAGCTTTGTCTGATTAAAAAAGAAAGCGAGTATTATTTTTATAATGAGGTTTGCTAATAAATGTATAAAAAAATTATTACTCATTTACACGAAAGAATTTAGCCAATCCGTGCATTGCATTGCGGTTATGGGACTAGCATCTTAGAAGGAAAATATACCACGTTGACAAATGAGTTTTTTCCCACCCCCTCCATATACCCCATACCCCATAAATATCCAAATAGACGAGATTACTCACGATATTCAAACAATTCCCGGAAATACATCATAAATAGATAAATCAGGAGGCCAATTTTTAGGTTTCCGGATTTACCTTATTTTACTGGTATTTCCGGTTTGTAAATATGTTCCAGATTTCTTGAAATGCGGTAAATCAGGGAATCCTTTAAACCCCCTCCGAATTTTTAAAAATATCCCGGATTTACACATAAATTCGGGAAGGGGGTTTAGATTCTAGGAAATACCTCAAAAATAGGTATGGAGGCAAAATTTAAGGTTCTCAAAATACCTATTTTTGAGATATTTTTGGGAATCTCAAAATTAAGGTTCTGGATTTAAGGATAAATCCGAGAATCTTTAATTTTTTTATTTATTTATAAAAATCGGGGTATTCAGGTTAAATGACAATATGGGTGTATGTGATATATGGAGGGGGTGGAAAAAAACCCAACAAATGAGGTTGTTTATTCTAACGTTATATGGGAAAGTACCAAAATCTATTAATTTAGCTAGATTTATATTGATCTTAAACACAATATCATCATCATCGGGGTTCCGAGTCACAAGTTACATCTAAAGGTAAGTGTTCAGGTTATGCTACTAAGAAACATGGATCGGATAATGATTTATGCAATTGGACACGGTGATGATAACCTCTGCAGCGATTTGTACTTGAAGACAAAGTTATATCGGTCGGAATATTGGCTTCAATTTATCTTGCAATCGCGGCTTGGCATTTCGCGCCAAATGCCAATTTTTTTGTTTGTTTTTTTTTGCGATCTGCAACTTTTTTTTGGTTTTGGTTTTTTTTTTGTTTTTTTTTTTTTTTTTTCCATTTTTTTGTTTCTTTTGGTTTTTCTTCAATTTTTTCTTCTCTTATATTTTAAGGAGTGATTTATTGTCTCGAAAATTTTTAGATGCCTAAAAAGTGTGGTTTGGTGTACTTGATCGTGAAGTTTTTTTATTTTGTAACAAAATGTCTAAAGTGAAATGTTAAGTAGTGTGTTTTGAGCAGACTTACAGGATTTGAAAAAAATTTAACTCTTCAAATACCAAAAGTTTGGTAAAATATAATAATAAGTTTGTGAAAAATTAAAATACGTAAAGTGGGATGCTAGCGAGTGTATTTTGGGGTACTTTAGAACCCTAAAAATTGTAGATGTTCAAATACACAAAGTGTGTTCTCAATAACCATCTCTTTTTGATTTTATAATTTTCTTATTTAATTTATAGTTTTAATTTAATTTTATCTACGGGAACTTCAGTACATTTACAATAAATCATCAATCGTACTCTTTCAACTTTCTATATGTACTTCTATTTTATTTGTAATTTCCATCAAATCCATCACGTATCTCACGTGTTTCGCTTTCTATTTTATTGTTTTCTTTATTTTGGTCATTTTGCACCAATGGGTATTAAATTTTTCTTTAATTGGTTTTTATATGTTTATCTTTCTTTAATATTCGAGTACATGCAGTGTTCTTTGCATTGACTTCTCGGGAATTTCAGTACATTTACAATAGAACCTTCATCATCTTCTTTCAACGAGACCTTGATCACATTTACAATAAAACCTCCATATTCTTTTTCAACTTTGTATAATCGATCCTATTTTATCATGGGTTTTTCTTCAACCATGCATGATACCCGAAAGTCTTCACTTTTTCATTGTATTGTCTTTTTTTCGATAAGCAATTTCATTGAAAGAAGCCTGAGGGTGTCTATCCTTACAATGAGAGAAAAAAAAATATACGGAGGATGTTCAATTTTTTCTTTCTTATTATGGGTTCATTTTTTGTATTTGTATTTAATGAATGTTAATAATTATTAAAGTTCTTTAGACTTTTTCTTCTTATTTTATCTACGGAGGATGTTCAATTTAAATGTCTTTATTAAAGTTCCTTTTAAATTTATAATATTTATTATTTAATTAATATTTATAATTTAATTTTTATTCATGATTATTAGATTTTATATTTTGCAAAAACATCATTTGCCTAACGACATAAAGCTACTTATTAGATTTTATATCACGGTTGATGTTCTCGATGTTGACCAGTACAAAATTTTCGTTCAAGTACGATGCGATATTATTCTTTCGAAAAAAATTAATTACTCGATTATACGATTAAATTTAGCCGATGCACGGTTATGGGGCTAGTGTATGTATAAGATGGGAGTTGAGATGAGAATGAATCTTTAAGAACAAGTTAAGTTAGATTAGATTAGATTAGAAGAAAGAAAATGGGCGAGGAAAGGCAGAAGGCAGAGGTGTTTGAGCTGAACAATGGAACCATGCATCTCCTCATCACCAATCTTGGCTGCACCATCACTTCTCTCTCTCTACCAGACAAACACGGTATGTATGTTTTGTTCATTCATTCATTCCAATTCTTCTTTTCTTTTTGTTACTCACTCATTATGCTCTCTCAATTTTGAAGGAAACTTGTCTGATCTCGTTCTTGGCTTCGACTCTCTTGAACCCTATCAGGTAAGCACGTCTCATTCCTTCCTTTCCAGTAATTCATCCATAGATTAGATAGAACGTTTCTCATAATTTTATTATATGTTTTTTCTGATTCTGATATTTTCTGGTTGTTATAATAATAATAAACATATTGCAATGGAAAAACAGAAAGGCCTATCTCCTTATTTTGGTTGCATTGTGGGTCGTGTTGCAAACCGAATTAAAGAGGGCAAGTTTACACTTGATGGGGTTCAATACTCTTTGCCCATCAACAACCCCCCAAACTCTCTCCATGGTATGCTTCCTGCTTTTCCTTTATGTTGATGAACGTTCCTTTTGTTTTTTCTTTCTAATACTACCATGACCGACTTTGAATTTTTGATTCCATTAAATCTTTAGTGCTTTATAATAATAATCATATATGATTTTCCTTTCCCATTATCAATCACCAATATTGATTACCAACAACATGAGGGAGCTCTCTATCTCTATCTCTATTTTAGGTGGACACGTTGGGTTTGATAAGAAGGTGTGGGAGGTAGTTGAATATACCAAAGGCCAAACACCCTCCATCACTTTTAAGTATCACAGCCATGATGGGGAGGAAGGTAAGTACTCTTTCTTTATCTATTCTCTTCATTCCTTTTCCTCTTTCATTCTCTTCATTGGATTGTATATATGTATTTTTGTTTTCTATTATATATTAGGTTATCCGGGGAGTGTCACGGTTACTGCAACTTACACGCTCACCTCCAGCACTACATTGCGCCTTGACATGGAAGGAGTGGCAGAGGACAAGCCCACACTCATCAGCTTAGCCCAACATACCTACTGGAACTTAGCTGGCCACAACTCAGGGAACATACTTGACCATTCGATTCAAATATGGGCAAATCACGTTGCTCCGGTGGATCGTAACAGCATACCAACTGGTGAAATCATGGCAGTTAAGGGTACCCCCTTTGACTTTACATCTGAGAAGAGGATTGGCAACAACATTCACGAGGTTGGGATTGGATATGACCACAATTATGTGCTTGATTGTGGGGAAGAGAAAGCTGGTTTGAAGCGTGCTGCAAAAGTCAGAGACCCTTCCACTTCCAGGGTGCTAAACTTGTGGACAAATGCCCCTGGAATGCAATTTTATACCGGAAACTATGTGGAAAATGTTGCTGGAAAAAAAGGTGCTGTGTATGGAAAACATGCAGGGTTGTGTCTGGAGACCCAGGGATTCCCTGATGCCATAAACCAGCCCAATTTCCCATCAATCATTGTTAGACCTGGTGAGAAGTACCAACATTCCATGTTATTTGAGTTCTCTATTGAGTGAGAAGAAGTAATAATACTGTAACGAGGTAGGTAGATTTTGTTTTGTTTATTTATAAGGCTGAAGCCTGAATTTGTGTCTTCTAAAATAAAGTTATATGTTTTAGTTTTCATTTCCAGAGCTGCTTATTCGAGTACATTAGAAGCTCTCTCTTATCTGCATTTTCTAAATGTGTATAAATTTTATATTGACGCCATCTGAGTGTCTTATTATTTGTAAGTGGAAAACGGTCTTGACAATACTGATCGCTTGCTTGTTTGTTTTACGTGATACATGCATGCTTAAGTTGATTATAAGTTGTATTTTGGCAATAGATTTCACTTCAATAGTAATCAATCACAGGTTTAGTACAAGCTACCATCCAAAGTACAACGATTTGGTAAGAAAATGGCATCTTAGAAACATTATGAACAACACAATTACTCCAAGTGTAGACTTCACCATAAAGTCATTATGAGACCTAAAATGCCTATAACAATCATTTGAGATACTTCCTAACTCAAACATCACTGGGGGTATGAATCCTATTCATTTCCTATATTAACTAGCAAATGACAATCCACAACATCAGACAACCCCAAGGCTTGCAATAACCCATACGTGACAAAAGGGACTTCGCTTTTTGTGAAAGATAGATTTATGCAGTCTTTTTTTTTTTTTTTGTGGTGTTACAACATAACAAGAAAGAAAGGGAAAAAGAAAAGAAAAAACTCAAACACTCAAATTGTCAAGCAACAAAAGGGACTTCGCTTCTGGAGGGGGCTGGTGCCAACTAGAAGAGCAAGAGGAATGATATCCCTCTTTTGCCATGAATGAAGTCAACAATGGCATTTTGTTCTCGCAAGATGTGGATCATCTGAACATTACCGCAAGTGAGCAAGCTATCAGAAATCTTCAATAAAGTTGTTGGATAGTTGTGGAGAGGTCGTGGGTTAATTGTTGGGATAAGTGATACTGCATCCAAGCAATCACACTCACAAATAAAGTCCTTGTAGCCCAACTCTTAGCAAAGCTTCAGGCCAAGTTCAATTTCTCCGAGTTCAGCTAACAAGGCATCCCCACCTACCTCAAAGTGAGTGAAACCGGTAATCCAGTTGTTGTGATGGTCACGAATATCACCCCCAACACCAAGGTGGGAGGAATTCTCAAGCAAGCTTCCATCAACAGTGAGTTTGACAACTCCAAGAGGAGGAGGGTTCCAATGAGCCAAAAGGCGATCAGCTGTAAGGTCATAAAGTGTCTTTATGGGGGGAAGGAAGTGAGACACTCATCATGCATGTTGTATATAATACTGGTAACTCCGCCGAGAAGCCACAGTTGGGGCTTAAAAATCATGTTATTACGCCAACACCAAAAGTACCACAAGCAAACCACAAAGAGGATATGAGAAGTACTACTAGCCATATATTTTAACCGGTCCTAACACTTATGAATAATTTGTAATTTGATTCCTAAATTTTTAAACAATTTGTAATCAAGTTCTTGTGTTTAAGTCCTCTAATTACTATATTTTAAAAAGTTTCAAAAAAATTGTTTAAACACAAGAACTTGATTACAAATTGTTTCAAAAAAAATTGTTGATTAAAAAAATAGTCTACATTTCTGTAAAAAATAATAATTGATTTAATTTAATTTTCTCAATATAATTAAAAATGTAATTTTCTTTTCCAAATTGTCCATCATAGGAACTTGGTCTATTAGAATAAAATGGTTATTATATTAATTAAAAAAAATAGTATTAGATATAGTAGAAGTAATTAACATTTATTTATACTATCTTAAACTACTAAACACAATATATTTTTTGCTTATATTCAAAACTATAAATTAGCAAACTATATGTAGTTGAGGTGGAATGTAATTGACAAAGCTTAGAAAGCAATAATAAGATTGTTGCCATTTACAAATGGTGTTGATTTGTGAGAGATGATGAGGCAAGTATGCTGAGTTGGAGGGTTCCTATTGGTGGGAGCAGTCGAATTAGACGTGGCAATGTCATGATATTGAAATTGCGATTGCGATCCTTCTCTTCTCATTCTGAATTTTGGAATGGGAATTCGAATGCGAATGTGATTGATTGCCAACAACAACACAACACAATACAGCAGCAATGCGAATGGCCACCACCACCAACTTGTTTTTCTCTCTCCTCACTCTCTCCCTCCTCATCCTCTCCGTCACCGCCCGCCCCTTCGTTCTAGTCCTCTCCCAAGAAGAGTTTAAGGACGACTCCCCCGCCGATTCCGACTCCTCCGCCGAGTGGGACGAGTTTGGTGACTCCGACGCCCACAAGTCCGAAGAGGATCTCGACCCTGGTTCATGGCGCCAAATCTTCGAGCCCACCGCCACTCAACCCCAACCCAAATCCGAATCCGAGGCTCTTTACTACTCCGGCGTGGCAAAGCTCATGACCGGGGACGCACGGGCAATGGAGGACGCCGTCGGTGAGATCGAGGCGGCCGCAGAATCGGGGTATCCGCCGGCACAATCAGTATTAGGGTTTTTGTGGGGAATGGGGTTTTTGAGAGAGAGGAGCAAAGAAAAGTCTTTTCTGTACCATCACTTCGCCGCCGAGGGTGGCAATATGCAGTCCAAGATGGCCCTCGCTTATGCCCACACCCGCCAAGATGTAAGTTATCTAATTCTCCGCAACAACATGTATTGTATTGTAGATTGTAGATTGTAGATAGAAATAGATGACATTAAAATTTGATTTGATTTGATTTGATTTGATGGTGGCAGATGTTTGAAAAGCCGTTAAGCTATATGCGGAATTGGCAGAAGCTGCTGTAAATAGTTTCTTGATTTCTAAGGATTCCCCTGTGATTGAACCCGTTAGGCTTCACAATGGAGCTGAAGAGAACAAAGAGGCACTCAGAAAGTCCAAAGGAGAAGAGGATGAAGACTTCCAAATTCTGGAGTATCAGGCCCAGAAAGGGAATGCCGCTGCCATGTACAAAGTAGGCCTCTTTTACTACTTTGGTCTTCGGGGCTTGCGCCGTGACCATTCCAAGGCACTCTCATGGTTCTTGAAGGCTGTCGACAGGGGAGAGCCCCGCTCTATGGAGCTTCTCGGAGAGATATATGCTAGGGGTGCCGGCGTTGAGAGAAACTACACTAGAGCTTTCGAATGGCTCACTCTTGCATCTAAACACCAGCTCTATTCTGCTTACAATGGCATAGGTTATTTGTATGTCAAAGGCTATGGAGTAGACGGCAAGAATTACACTAAAGTATATTCACTTGGACTGTTTTTTTGGAATGCAGACTTAAATTATCATCCGTACGTATTATGTAGTATGCTTATTTTAATGTATCTATTGCCACTTACAGGCAAAAGAATATTTTGAAAAGGCTGCTGATAATGATGAGGTTGGTGGCCACTATAACCTCGGTGTCATGTATCTCAAGGGAATTGGAGTGAAAAGAGATGTGAAGTTGGCATGTAAGTTCTTTGTTGTGGCTGCCAACCATGGTCAACCCAAGGCTTTCTACCAGCTAGCAAAGATTTTCCATCTAGGTGTTGGCTTCAAAAAGAATGTTCCCTTGGTAAGTTGGCCCTTCGTTTTATCTTCTTTCTTTCTGTAAGTACTGATGAAAACTGTTGATTAACGTAACACGGGTAAATGCCTGATGTCAATTTGATTTCTGGTGTTTAATTTAGTATCAATTATTTTAGAAGACGTGAGAGGAGTGAATTAACTAATGTCATTGTAGTCGTATTGTGTGATGTTTGTGATACAACTGTTTGTTGAGCTCTCCTAGATTTGAAAGATTTATGTGGTTCAGTCTAGCAGTCTAGTCTGCATATAAAGCATCGGACCAACCTAATGATTCTTCAATCTTTCTGAATCTTACTTTATGTGTTTGGAACCTTGCAATGGAAGAATAAAATTGATCAAAAAGCTATATTGAAATTTGGGTGTCATGATTGTAGTAGATAAAGTTTAGTTATATTCTGTTATCTTGTTCAAGATGCAAGCCTTTATTTACATACCAATAGGAATAAATGTTAGAAATAAATCCTTCTCATTGTTTATATTACTTTGTTCAAGAAGTAGAAAGGACCCAAAATGGCTAAGACCAGAAATTACTTGCTGATTTCTAATGCTTTTGTTATTAAAATGAAGATTATTATATTTTGGTTATCATTGGTGTGTCATTTTTCAAACTCTATTATTAAAACTGAATATATATTCTAGTGGTCCAGAACAGAAAAAAAAAAACTAGTGGTGTTAGAGTGATTAAAGAATGCCACTTTATTGATAATTTTTATTGAAATCTTAGTTTGATCTTTATATTTATTGATGATATTGGGAGTATTAAGTTGCTTATTGTGCAATAAAGGCACAACGCGCATAGGCAAACATACTGCATGTGATACTGCTTTAGGATTATGCATAGTTCATTCTTTAGAAAACATGCACGACAATAATTACAGAAACTAGAGTACTGTCCCTGAATTAAATACATGATTTGTTATGTTTCATTTCTTAATGACTATTCTATCATTGAAAAGGTGTCTGCCAAAAAATTTACCTGCTAACGGTACTGAATCTTTGGGCTTAGGCTACTGCACTGTACAAATTAGTAGCAGAGCGAGGTCCGTGGAATTCTTTGTCTAGATGGGCACTAGAATCATACTTAAAAGGTGATGTTGGCAAGGCATATATGCTGTATTCAAGAATGGCTGAGATGGGCTATGAGGTGGCACAGAGTAATGCTGCTTGGATTCTTGACAAATATGGAGAACGTAGCATGTGCATGGGTGAATCTGGTTTTTGCACTGATGCAGAAAGGCACCAGCGGGCACATTCTTTGTGGTGGCGAGCTTCTGAGCAGGGTAATGAACATGCTGCTTTACTCATTGGAGATGCATATTACTATGGTCGGGTATGTATGTGGTTTGGTGATGAATTAGGCATATCTATTCTTTGAACATTCAAATGGTGCTCTCTTTTTCCTACAACTTCACTCATTTTCTCGTGTTTCTCTCTCCTGTTAGGGTACTGCCAGGGATTATGAGCGAGCTGCAGAGGCTTATTTGCATGCTAAATCACAATCTAATGCACAAGCCATGTTCAACCTTGGATACATGCATGAGCACGGTCAAGGGCTTCCTTTTGACCTACATCTGGCCAAGCGTTACTATGATGAAGCCCTGGAGCATGATCCTGCAGCAAAGTTGCCAGTCACACTGGCTCTTACAAGCTTGTGGGTTCGTAAGAACCATGCTGACAGTTTCTTGGTAAGTCTCAAACAACCAATAAGTTGACGTCGACAATGTTTGACTCTATTGATAATTTCTTGTAATGGTGATATCTCAGTTAGCTATTGTATTTATTAGGTCCAAGTCATTGATTCATTGCCAGATGTCTATCCAAAATTAGAAGCTTGGGTGGAGAATGTGCTTTTGGAGGAGGGAAATGCCACAATTCTTACCCTTTTTGCATGCCTCCTAACTGTGCTATATCTGCGCGAGAGGCAACGAAGGCAAGCTATTGTTGTACCTGGAGAGGTCCCTCAGCCAAATCGCCCTAACGAGCTTGGTGTTCCTGCAGTCATCTAGTTCATAAGACTACCAGCTTTAAGAAGGTACAAGGATTGTCTTTGATGGTGTCGATTTCAAAAGGTACAGGGACTGTCTTTGATGGTGTCGATTTCATATGCAATACATTTTACATGGTGTCAGGTTTTTCTTCCTTTTTAGTGGAAATAGGTTCTTAGCTTTATAGTTTAGGCGAAATTGTACTGTAGGGAAACTTATAGTAGTGGTAATAAGAAGTAAATTTGTAGATATTCATTATTTCCTTTGTGAGATAGGAACTCGCTTCTACGCCTGATTGCTTAACCCAAGAGATGAGAGCTAAAGATGCATACACTGTTTTGTAAGTTAATGTATGGGATTATTTGACCAACTTTACTGAAAAACTTTTCAGTGGTTACGATATTTTTTCACACCCTTAAAGTTGCTACTTTCGGATGACTTTCAAGGGGGTGCACATAGGTTGATTTGATCGGGGTTTAGAACACTGTTGTTTCAGTGCATAATGAAAATGAAAGCGAGGTAATGTTTATTAATTAATAAACAAAAAAAGAGTGTACCTGTTGGGTTAAATTTGTTTCAGACACTTATAATATACTCATTTTTTCTTATAGTCTTTTAAAATATTGAAAGTACCTGTAATATGTTATATTTTTTCTTTCAATTATTTTAGTCTGTTATATTGATGATAGACTTTTTTTAGTCCTTACAATATTGGGTTTATATTCAAACAGTTCTTGCTTGATTGAGACTTAAACAACAAGGCATATTATTATATTATAAAACTGAAGTGTCAAATATGTTTTGCCCCCTGTAATTAGTTCATTTTATTTATTTTGGTTCCTGTAAGTTTTTCTTTTACAAAATGGCCGATCAAGCATGTAGTTTTTTGGTTTTAGTTCTTGCGTTGTTGCAGCCCCTATAATATATATTTTTTATTTTTTATTCCCTATAAGAGTTGGTTGATATTCTTAGTCCTTGTATGATAGAGATTAAAATAAAAAATGAGTATCTTTTAAGATTAAAAGTTGATCTAATTTTTATGGTGTTTAAGAGCAACCACGTGTAAGATTTTCTATAATTTATGATCAATAATGTTATTTAGCCAAAAATTTCAGCCAAAAATAGATAAAAATCAACTTACAACACCAATTAACCAAGTTTTTTAGACCATTAGCCAACCTGCTTTTTCACAGTTTTCGAGGCGTTGATTAAAAACTTGGTTAATTGATCACTTGGTTAATGACCTAAAAAACTTGGTTAATTGATATTGTAAGTTGGTTTTTGTCTATTTTTGTCTAATTTTTTTTTGTCCAAATAACATTGTTGATTTATGATTTAAGCTTTTAAATTTTGGGAATTGTTTTTCCCACACCCCCTCCTATTCTTTCACACCTCTTAACAAATTTTATTCCAAAAGTAACCTCGCGTGAAACGCTGTGAGGACGTGCTTTATGACTGTTCGAACGACCTTGTTCGAACACGTTCGAACAACATCATGCGAACACAAAAAGGTGAATGTGGTGTGAGAGTCTATTTTTTGTAATAAAATAGGGTGTTCGAACACCCTCATGCGAACCTGTTTGCATGACCCCATGCGAACCTGTTCGCATGACCCCATTGCGAATAGGTGAAATTACGTACAAGAGGGTGTTAAGTTGGTTTTTGTCTATTTTTGTCTAATTTTTTTTTGTCCAAATAACATTGTTGATTTATGATTTAAGCTTTTAAATTTTGGGAATTGTTTTTCCCACACCCCCTCCTATTCTTTCACACCTCTTAACAAATTTTATTCCAAAAGTAACCTCGCGTGAAACGCTGTGAGGACGTGCTTTATGACTGTTCGAACGACCTTGTTCGAACACGTTCGAACAACATCATGCGAACACAAAAAGGTGAATGTGGTGTGAGAGTCTATTTTTTGTAATAAAATAGGGTGTTCGAACACACACATATAACACTGTTCGCATGACCCATCTCGAACTGTTCGCATGACCCCATCTTGAACACGTGCTCGCATGCATGACATCTTGAACTGCTCGCATTTGACCCATCGCGAATAGGTGAAATTACGTACAAGAGGGTGTTAAGTTAAGATTTAACACACACGAACGATGTCATTCGAACCTGTTTGAAGGCCCGTGTTCGAACAAGTGAAATTTCGTGAAAAAAAAAAGGTTTTAGCTGACCTTTTGGTCTTTTCACACCCTTATAAGGTGTGTTTTGAGTAGAATGGGGTGTTGGGAAAGCAATATCCTAAAGTTTTGGTTATTGCTTTTCCCACACCCCCTCCTACTCTAAACACACCCCACAAGGGTGTGAAAAGACGAAAAGGCCAGCCAAAACCTCTTTTTTTTCACGAAATTTCACCTGTTCGAACACGAGCCTTCGAACAGGTTCGAATGACATCGTTCGCGTGTGTTAAATATTGACTTCACACCCTCTTGTGCGTAATTTCACCTGTTCGAACGAGGTCATTCGAACGTGTTCGCATAACCTTGTTCGAACTCGTTCGAACGACATCGTTCGAGTGTGTTAAATATTGACTTCACACCCTCTTGTGCGTAATTTCACTTGTTCGAACGAGGTCATTCGAACAGTCTTTAAACACGTGAACTCAGCGTTTCACGTGAGGTTATTTTTGGAATAAAATTTGTTAAGGGGTGTATAAGAGTAGGAGGGGGTGTGGGAAAAGCAATAGCCAAAGTTTTTTTTGGTCAACCAACACAATCCAAAGAAAGAGCAAGGGTTTTTTTTTGGTACCCCCACCCATTCCCCTAACACCCCCACCCAAATTGAAATCCCCAAAATGCCCTTTGTAATCTATTTTTTTTTTTTAAAAAAGACGCATCGTATATATGTCATTTGGGACATATATACGATGCGTAGTTTTAACGCATCGTATATATGCCCTGAAGAAGTATATACGATTGGTGGTGTAAACCACCAATCGTATATACTTCTTCGTGGCATATATACGATGATTGGTCGTTCACGATGATCGTATATATGTCCCAAATGACATATATACGATGCGTCTTAAATTGTTTTTTTTTAAAATTGTAAAAAAAAATTTAACGGTCATGATTTCGCTTTCAAAGTTGATCTACGGTGTAGATGACACGCCAAAATCAACGGTTGATAATCTTTTACCTCATCTATAAATACTCACTCCCACCATCACTATTTTCACACCAAAAATTCAACTTCCTCCTTCTCTCACACATCACAAGTGAAGATGATGCAGGCTTCGCTAATGTCATACTACGAGCCTTCTTCCCTCACTCTTGTTCATTCTAATATGGGGTTTGTTGATCATCAGGGTATCATCTTGAAAGATGATGGTATAAGTTTCGATGGGAGAGATGTTGTTTCGTGTAGGTTAAAACACGATATTTCATTTTCTGCTCTTAAGCGAAACTATCATGAGATGGTTCAACCGCAGAACGCAGCGAACATGAGATAATTCGTATCGTTTATCGGAACCCGAAACGACTAGTGGAGGTATTCTTTGGTCTACCATGGATGTCAACAGCGAGGATGACGTCCGAGACATGATGTCCATTCATATTACAATTAAATGGAGGAGTTACATTCATCTGTACGTCGAAACCAGAAGGACCGTCGCTGAGATCCTTCGTCGATTAACTCCACCAACTCAGTAGTTTATATTGTATTTTCATTTTATCTGTCTATTTTTATTCAAGTTGTTTATGTTTTATCGCTTGTGTAACTTTGTTTTATCGAATCAATGAAATCAAAAATTTATGGAAACTCGTAAAATAAATAAAACATCCGAAAAAAGTTAATAATATAATAAAGTGCCAAAATAATATCAAATACATCAAAAAACAAATAAAAAATCCCTAACGGCGTCCCCCTCGTCCTCGCCCCGTCTGCCTAAGCTCCCGACCACGTCATCCGGTCTTCGCCATCCCCACCATCCTATGGATTGTCCGACACGCCGGATCGCCATGCGCGATGTCGCCAAATCCACGAATCCCTCTCTACAAGCCCTCACAAGCTCCCTAATCCGGTCATGATCGTCGTAGCGTATCTCGGGAGGTGTCCGGTCGAGCTCTAGTGTGATGGTGGTGATGGTGGAGCCTGTAATAGTCTGGGGATAGAAGCCGGACGTACCACTCTAAGTAGTTATGTACGGCTGATCGGCCTCCGAGCAACCCGAGTAGTGCGCAGGATGTCCTCCACATGATGCCATGAAGTGGGCGATCCCAAACACGCAATCAAGTATGACTCGGGACGGCCCCTAAGAGGTCACGTGGGATGATCTGCGTGTACCCAAACCGACGCAGCACCTATCGTGCATGTACGGAACTCACGAAGTCGGCCCGGTGATGAAGCCTCTGTAGAGGAGATCTCGCTCAAAGCGGTCTACCGGCCCTGTCCTCCTCAAATGGTCGCGCCAGACATCCTCGGCCTCACTCATCAAGCATCCTCCCGTAGTGGCATTTGAGCTTGGTGGTCGACTTCTTCTTCCAGTAGCGCCCAGCCAGTGGCTCGCACCGGGATATGACCGGCAACCTATCCACCATCCGGAAATACCACATAATCCAAGCACGAAATGCAAAAATAAATAACATATTTAATTCACAAAAATTTACCAAAAGTCGGTGCGATTTAACAAAAATACAAGAAGTTAAAATGTATACGAAATAGGTGGCATACCCTCCTTTCGCTGCTGCGTAGTCAGAGATGACGCAGATGTTCAAGTCATGATACATGGCGGCTAGTGCACTGCACCCCATGCATAGCCTCCAAGAACCTCGGACTCGGATCATCCAGTAGATCAACCACTTAGCCTCAACCCCGTCTCCGGTCTTCGTAGTGAAGATATTGTAGGTCGGGCGCGGCGATAAGCCACGACAAAGAATCGTGATGTCACCCCCTCCTCCAAGTTACGCTCATAAACCCGCTCCACCATTTGAAGTCGTAATATGGACCCCACGGGTGTTGTTAGCGACCTCAACCCGTGACACACCCAAATATGTCTCAAAGAAGTGTGTGGCAAACTCGAGCTAACGGTGAGGGCGGGAGGTGTGGCATAGTTCCTGGATGGGAAGGTGCAATGCAGATAAGAGACGTCATCGAGTGATCGTCATCTCACCAAATGGCAAGTGAAATGGCGAAGTGTGCGAGTGCCACCTCTCAATAAAAGCCGACAAAGAACTCATGGTCTCGTGGCGTGGCGGCCCGGTGGAGAAGTGGGGTCAATCTGGAGTCCCGACCACGGTGGTGCGCGTCAAGTAGGTCGGGGTAATGAAGATGAAGTCTAGTATGGACTTTGTTGCCATGAGCCCATACTTTGACAACTCGATACTCCCGAAATTAAAATAAATAAATAATGTAAGCAAAAGTGTGGACTTAAATAAATTATTTAAGCAAAAATGCAAAACTTATCGGTCAATGAGTATAGAAGCTGCAGACATGATCCGCAAGTTAGTGAAAAGAGAGAAGTGAGGCTCCTCCCGATCATCGAGGCTCCTCCCGATCATCTTTGAGGCACCTCATGATACTCGGACATGGGGAGTGCGTTCGAGTAATAAGCATCGACACTGAAACGCTGCGAGCGATACTCGGGAGGTGGGGATGGTAATGAAGAGGTTGGGGATCATCTTTGGGGATACTGTGGATGATATCGAGGAGTAAGTGGGAATGATCTTGAGAAACCGCCTCCCCTATGCCAATCCTCCTGCTGCGTCTGCTGCAGGTAATCCCCGAGATAGAAAGCTCCAGCGGGCCGACATCGAAGGTGGCTCAGCCGATACTCACCGCCTCGTGCTCATACTCGGTGGCTCAGTCAGTTGTGCTGCTCTCTGTCTCCGTCTTTGAAGCATGAGTCGATTATGCCTCCGAGTCCTCGTACTCGGAGCAGTAGATGACTCCCCCATCTCTCTGATCGGAGAGACCTCACGTCTCCCTCTATGCCTACCGGACACTGCAAGCGAAGAAAAAAAAAAAAAAAAAAAAAAAAAATTGCTCATCGTATTTACATCAAAAAACGTGTATATACGATGCTTACTTTTTCTTCGTCGTATATAGGGGTCTGGTGGGGTATATACGATTGGATGAATTTCTGCTAATCGTATATACGCCTGAATAGGGGTATATACGGTGAGTAAAAAGTGTTAAATCGTATATATAGAGTGCAGTGGGGTATATACGATTGGTTGATTTTGGCCGATCGTATATACGTCGAAAGCCGGGCGATATGCGCAGTGAAGGTGGTCAAACGTAGGTATGACCAATTGTGTGAAGAAATTGTGATTTTGTAAAGAGTCAGGGGTATTTTGGTATTTTCACACGGTGGGTGGGGGTGTTAGGGGAATGGGTGGGGGTACCAAAAAAAAAACCCAAAGAGCAATCCAAAGAAAGAGCAACAAAGCCCAAATGAAACAAGGCACCACACACGACGTGGGCTCTGATAAAATTTTAAACTAAATAAAAAGGCTCATGATTCATACAACCCTCCAGTTATTCATTGGACACCTTTAACCCTTAAATATTTCTAAAATATCCTCACATGAAAACTCCTATCAAGTTGTATTTTAACTGGTTCGGAGCACGGTCTTCCGAACCAATTTGGAGGTGTGAGGACCGAATCCCACAAAACCACCGGTTCGGTAGTATGAGGTCCGAACCCCACCATGAATGCTTATTTAGAGAAGAAGTAGAATAACAAGTAGGAAAACGTGTCTAATTTTTTCCCCACATTCATTTTCTCTCTGTGTGTGTATTGTAACATGTGTAATTAACATTAAAATAATATAAAATGTACTCTCTGATTTCAATTTGTGTGTAAGGACCGATCAAAAACAACTCTATCAACAGATAAAAAAAGAAAAATTGTCTGCAAGTATACTTTAATTTTGGTTGTGGTAGAGATAGCTTTTACAGTGTGGCAGGGAAAGTACTTATGGAAATTCAAATAATTAAGCGTTATTTTACATGGTTCGGCCGGCCGTATTCCGAATTGGTTTGGCCGACCGTGTTCCGAACCTAATAAAAAACAATTTTAAGTATCTCAAAAAAAATAACACACAGTCAAGAATGAAATTGACCTGGTTCACGTGGCGTCTGCACGAACCGCATCTTAATATTTAAAAAAATTCAATTTTCAGTAAGGGTTTTTTTTTTTTACCCCAATAAAGAAGTGTATAGTGAGTAAAGAGGGGGTTGAAAGAAGTATGGGCCAATAAAAAATAGTAAATTCTCAATTTAGTCTCTAAACTATCACCCTCTCTCATATTTGGTCCATGAACTATAAAAATATACTTAATAAATAGTCCATAAACTATTTGGATATCTTAGGGACTAAATTGATAAATTTAAAATACGATCTAAAAACAATATGCATGTTTAAAAAACTTCAAAAAAGAGAATGAGTTATCTACCTTTCATAAGGCATATTTATATTTTAACACTCGAATTTATTCTAATACTCTCCAACTTATGTAGATCTCACTCAAAGGCTCAACATGGTTTAGTATGCATCATCAAACTTCAATAAAAATATTAGTTACTTTTCACTTTCTTATCTTAATATAGTGGCATAAAATAATTAAATTTTATAAACTATATTAAAAATAGATTTCTTTATTTATGATTTTCAACAATAATTAAGAGCTACTATAAGTAAAATTATCCTCTGTTTAAGATTCTCAAAATATATTTTATAATTTTTGATGTTAACAAACACCACTAGATTACATAAAAATCTTTAACAACTAGACAATTCTTTATCAAAATAAAAATAATTATATTACTCAATATCAAACAATTAGGCCCTAAATTAGTTTCAAATAACAACAGTATGCAAACCAACCGGAATATAATTGATGAGATTTCAAACAAAAAAATAAATAGTAGATTAAAAAGGTTGAGAGCAAGTAGTCCTTAGACACAAGTTTTGAACAATTTTTTAACTACAACATAAGATAACTACCCTATTCAAAACCTAATATCGCGAAAGCTCCAACAAAAAAATCCATCCCATCCCATCTTTACATAGCATAAAGCATCACCATTATCATCTAGTTGAATTATATATACACAACAATATACTTCAGGGATCTTCTCCTTCAACTATTTTGGTGTCAAATATTCCAAATTTTCGACTGCCCCAAACATCAGTTTCCGAGATGTAATATGATTTAATACAAACACTAATCCAAGGTGGATTTCTTGGAGTATCCTTTGCCCAAATACTATCATCACTTTCATCAGCTACTCCAAGTAACCTGTTCAGCTTCCTTCTCAACTCTCCAAGGCTCGGATAGCCATCAAAAAGAGCTTTCCCATCCTCATCATAAACAAAAGCATGGATTCTAGCTGTTGGGTCCTCTAGAGTCAGCCTCATCCTATATATCCCTTTAGAATTGCACAAATTTTCAGCTTTGTGTGGAAGTGTTGCTACCACCCGTACCACACACTTAAACTTGTCTGTCACCTTCAATATATACATGAATTTAGTAAGCAATAGGCAAATTGTTTCAAAAGAGAAAATTGTTGAAAGTGTAGGCCCGAGTGAAGAAAACATGGAGTAGTACCTCTGAATGGGTGAGTACATCCATTAAAGTACTATGTCGCACACGGTCATGATTAACCTCTGTAAGGCTATAGCATAGTTAGAAATGCTAAAATTTATGACAACGATAAAAATCAGAGTTGTGCTAGTGCAACTGAAATGAGTAACTTGTAATGCATGAAGACCAAGCCAAGCTGCCAATAGACTGAGGTAAGCTACCGTGCATTGTTCTTGATTTCAAGGACATCCGCTCATCATACAACCTGGTTCAACATAAATGGAATGAAAACATAAAAGTATCATCAATTCACTGAGCTAGACTATCCAAACCATTTATTATGATTCATCTAATTTAGCAACCACCTTAGGCGGTCTATAATGAGGCAATCCTCATTTGGTGTATATCGAAGTCTTGTATAAGGCGTAAAAGCACAGCGCCAGAGTCCCTTGTGCACATCAAGATATAGATCGACTAATTTGACCCATTTACCAATCTTTAGAACATGAAGTTGATTACCCTTAATCGGGTTATCTAAGGTTATCCTCAGGATGGACCCAACAGTAGGCAGAGTACATAACAAATCTCTTGCCAAAGGCAGAGGTTCAAGTTGTAACGGAAGTGGACAATTAATTTCATCTTCCATCCTACAATTCATAAACAAGCAAATTAAATTTATTCAAGATGCTAACATAAACTTTATATATGCAATGGCATTTGTCCTAAGGAATATATAGAAGAAAGATTAAGCCCCTACTAGCGTCAATATAAGTTCTCTTTCATTATATATATGCATATTTTACAAACAAAAAAAAAACTAGAAGCAAAGGATCCGAAAACATCCAAACCAGCACATACATTTAGGGGTGGAACGAAGTGAACAGACAATGTATAACTAAATTAACATCAACTCACATTGAAGATACGGCATTTGGACAAGCATCAGTACCATCCCAAAGAAAGACAACCCATTTATCTTTTATGGCCTCCCAATGAAGTATCTTAATGTGTAAAACAACAACAAAAGCATTGAGAAGAATTAGCAACTTAGAATGGTAACAATTAAAAGTAAAACTCAAATTTTATAAAGAGCTTACATATTTTTACTCATATTCATACCGGGGTCGTCAAAATTCATACAAAAATCAGAACTACAATACAACTGAATTACCTTGCATGCCAAATTAATGCGACCTTCCTTGATTTCCCTGAACATTGGGAAATCACTTGGATCTACACAACATATAAAAAACCTTAAATAGATGATGAAGTAACCAATAAACCGGAATAGTAAGAGGATGATAATAGTAACATTAGCGTACCTTCACGAAGCTGGAAATTGACCCACCATTTTCTAAGCTTGTCTACGAACACTTTGTCCAAATCTGTAGGGTGAAATTTTGAATAACCTTGATAAGGGACAAAATCATCATTAACCTCCCCTTTATATAAAGCAAAAGAAGATGATTTATAGGAAACAATATTTAGTTCCCCATCATGTTTCCTCACCTGTAAAATTGAAAGAAAAAATGCACAAGTTAATCTTAATAAGGTTTATTTACTTTGGACATCAGCTGCTTGCAATATTGCAACTGAGCAGAAAGTTGATTTCAATGTAATTTAAGTTGTTAATACAATAAATACAAGGTTAAAATGATTTTGTAAAATCATGAGTACTTGGTCTGTCATTAACGAATGTATATATTTATGGAATGATCCATGTCAAAGCTTCTAGTATATTACAACAGAACGGAACCAAATATAAACAATTGAGAAACATCCAATCTAATTGGGTACTAATTATAAAGACAAGGGAATCCCCTAATTAACAACTCAACTCAACACAACAGACGGAGGAAACAATCGAGGAATACAAACCACAACATCCCAAAGCTGAATTATATCTCCAGGAGCAGCGACACGGGGAAGTCTTTCTGCATATTTTGCAAAAACGATAACTGTCATGGCATTCTGGTGATGCGAATCATCAATGATTCTTAGGACACAACATTCATCTGCACAAATTATTATTTATACAGCCAGGATAAGCAATAGGCAACTTGGAGTTTCATAAGATGAAACATTTCAGGGTTAATAGTGGAAATAGAAAAAGGAAAAGTTTTAGAGTGAAATTAACTGGCTCAGAACACACTTTCACGAGAGGGGTTCATCAATCTACTACCAAATCAATGAAGTAATGGCAGCCGTAAGACCGGCCTTTTGATCATCATTGCCAGTGAAAATAATCAAAAGTTTGAGAGTTAAATGAAATTAATTTACCACTGCCGGTGGTTACTTTGGGGAAGCCAAACTCGAGAATAATGGCAGTGATGTTGACTTTGTGATCGATAAAGGTGTGAGCATGTTGTAACGGAAGAAACTTGTAGGCGGCATTTCTTCTTGCCATCTCTATTTCTCTTTCTCTTTCTCAGTGGAAGATCTACGGTAAAGGAGGGTAAGGAATGAAGCACAAACCCTACTGTGCGTGCGAGCCGAGGATTTCAAATTGTAACGCACGCACCGCAAAGTAAAAGTAAGGGAGTGGGGCTCTCCTGCAGTGTGGATTCAAAATTAGGGTTACTAGGACACTTACCCGTGCGATGCACGGAAAAGTGATTAACAGGCCTACAGATGTAGTTTCGAAACTACATCAACATTTTATAAGGGGGTATAAAAATACGCAACACACATATATAAGACGAAGAGGCAACAATAGCCCTTGGTGAGATGAGGCAACAATGTCGGTCCAAAAATATAGAGTGGGGGTATATTGGTAATGATGTGGAGTACAAAATGAGGGTGCATTTTGATAATTAAAAAAAGTGTTGGACAAAAAAATTGTCGAGGGTATGTCGGTCCAAAAATATAGAGTGGCGTATATTGGTAAATAGTGAAGTACAAAATGAGGGTATATTGGTAAATGGTGGGGTACAAAATATAGAGTGGGGGTATGTCGGTCCAAAAATATATAGAGTGGGGTATATTGGTAAGCAAGTGGGGTACAAATGAGGGGTATATTGGTAAATGGTGAGAATAAAATTTTCCCACCAAAAGTGGATAAAAAAAGTGTTGGATCAAAAAAAAATTGTCAAGTGTATGTCGATTCCAAAAATATTGAGTGGGGGTATATTTGGTAGCGAGTGAGGTACAAAAGGAGGGTATATTGGTAAATGGTGGGAATAAAATTTTCCCACCAAAAGTGGATAAAAAAAAAAGAGTGGGGGTATGGTACAAAATATAGAGTGGGGTATGTCGGTCCAAAAATATAGAGTGGGGATATATTGGTAAGCAGTGGGAGTACAAAATGAGGGGTATATTGGTAAATGGTGGGAATAAAATTTTCCCACCAAAAGTGTGAAGTCAACGATTGTGTATTAATAGTTCTCGGATAGAGTGGGGGTATATTGAGTAAACATTAGGGTACAAAATGAGGGTACATTTTGATAATAAAAAAAAAAGTGTTGGAAAAAAAAAAATTGTCGAGAGTATGTTTTGACAAAAATATATATAGTGGGGTATATTGGTAAACAAATGCAGTACAAAATGAGGGGTATATTGGTAAATGGTGGGGCACAAATATAGAGTGGGGGTATGTTGGTCCAAAAATATAGAGTGGGGTATATTGGTAAACAGTGGGGTACAAAATAAGGGGTATATAGGTAAATGGTGGAAAAAAATTTTCCCACCAAAACGGCCAAATAAAGTAGATTTAGCCTTAATAGTTCTTTGATATATATATATATATATATATGGATGGACAATTAAAATTTACAGCATCAACTCTTGAATTTCAAGAGAATTAATTTCACCAAAAAAAAAGTTTGGGAAATAGTTTCAGAAAACCAGGATATTTGAAGGATTAAAAGGACAAATCTAGCTGAATTGATTATGTAAATGGGTAAATAATCATTTTGGTCCCTAAAAGTGTAATTCGTTATCAATTTGGTCTCTGAATCAAACAAAAATGCAAAATGGTCTCTGAAAGTGTAATCCGTCTGTCACGTTAGTCCCTCCCGTCAATATGCGTCGTTAACTCTGTAAATCCATCCGTTACTGTGAGTTTAGTTCCTGAAAGATGTCACTTACTGTCAGTTTGGTCTCTGAAACATATACGTGAATTCATTTTAGTCCCTCGAATCTTAAGTTACTTCAGCAAAATTTAAAAATGGCTGATTAAGGACGCCAATAGACTCATGGACTACACAGATCTATTGTAATTGGCAAATCGATGGTTAAGGGTGACCTTATTTGCTCTAAGAAAATCAATCAACATAACTTTGTATAATTATTGATCAATATTGAAATTAGATAACAATTATAATTTTTGATGTTAATTCGAAAGCAACCATTACTGCAGAACTTAATAAATTACGGTTATTAATTTTAATTTTTATTTGTTTACAATGAATTTTATTTTATTTATTTCATAGATTAAAATAATATTTTTAAAATATAAAAACTACGTGGCATTCCAATGTGGCTTGCCACATAAGTTAATAGAACTCCATATCATATTTAATTTTGACAAATTAGGGATGGACTTTGATTTTAGAAATTGATTTTAGGATATTCAAAATATGAAGTGATTTGGATTGAATCATTAAACACTCCTAATGATTAATGATGGTAACAAATCAAAGTAAAAGAGAATATGATACAGCTGCAATGTGTTAACTAGCCTAGCAAAGCCAAGACACAAATTGAGCCAAGACTAGTAAATTCTGGTTTAAAATTTTGCTGAAGTAACTTAAGATTCACACATGATCATTTATAATTGGTTGATAACGTAAATTTTTTACATCAATTGTGCATCAAAATTAAATCTTAGATAAATTAAACTCTTTTTCTTTGAGTTTAATTAGTATATACATGTTGTGTATATAAATTAAACTCTTTTTGTTTTGATTTTATCTATATGCATTATCAATCGTTGTAAAGTTTGTTTACACCATCAATGGATCATATTTTTTTTGTAAGCCATCAAAATCACAATTTGTCACAATTAAAAATCACTGAATCTTCTCTCAACTACATAAAAAGTTATTTGATTCCTGATTTGTATTGATGGTTAGTATAAAAATGTCAGCAATACCTGGTAAAGTTTAAATTTGAGATTATTCCTACTAATTGAGCTTTAGGGTTTCAAATTGACTAATTGTAGTTAGCACCCGATGAAATAAAGTGTAGGAAATCAATTATTTAGGTCATTGTGTGTTTTATTGTCTTTTAGTTGAATCACCATGCTTGTACAGCTGGTACATGTAGTGATTTTGTGTGTAATGGTACGAATTGTACAACCTTAGGTAGTGGAATCATTTGTGAATCCAAATTTAGGGTTTTTGTACAACATTGTACGATGGTGAATCATCAACCATCAGATTTAGGGTTTGTAAAAGGGTATGATTGACAAATCATTGCATGAATTGGCCCTATATAACTACATCAGCCGCTAGTGATTGAAATATATCAAATGAATGAGATTTATCTTACCTATCTTCCTTTCTTGGCTTAATTCTGCTATTCTTCATTATTCTCTTCCTCTGTTCAACTAGTGGTGAACTGCTACCACCATTCCTGAGCTGGAAAAAGGAATTAACGGAGTACAGCACCCTAATTCCTGTTACAAAAAACCATCTACGCCAACAAATACAATTTTTTCCCTTTCCTCTAACTTTCTGCCTTACTTTCTCTAAATTCAGCAACTAAAACAATCCTGGCTTTGTCTATTATCTTTCTTGTTTTTTTTCTTATATATTCTTTCCTTTCACTCGGAAAATAAAACCTGGGAAAAGTTTCATTGTCGAAGTTACAATTTCCAAATGAGGAGAACAATCACTACGGTCTACGGCAAACTTGGCAAATATGACAAATCAAACAAAACAGGACATAGAATTCAATTTTAGCGTAGAACCCATAGCCATAGTGCAAGTTAGCACCACATTTGCGGGTGTCCATGGCAAACAAATTTCAAAACACGAGTTTTAGTTCAAGATACATATAACGGCTAATTATACAAAATACTGCTTAGAAAAAAGTTCGACGGGACTAAATGTGTCATTTTTTCTTGGCAATGAACAAGCCCCACATCTGCTCTCCAGATTCGCCCCTGCTCTGCTTCGCCTTCCATCTCCCAACAATTTCGTTGTAGTCTTCCTGAAACCAATGAATGTTTTTCAATTAGGAGAGACATATTACCTCAAAGTAAAATAAAGAAACACAAAAGTCATCTTAAAAACATTTTTAGAAACCCACATTGCCGAGGTCACCAATAACATCATCTTTCTTGCTCTCGAGGGCAATTAGCTCCTGCCTTAGTGTTTTCACGAACTGAACCAAAAAGGTTATTAGAACTCTAGAAGCATAATAGAAAATGTAAATGCCAAGGAAACAAGACCACAGAATCAAACAAACCTGATCAGTTCGATCCTCAACAATGACATCAAATCCAGCGCTCTTCAGCATCTAAGAACAATTATAAAGCACAAGGAGATTGTCATGCAAAAGAAATGTAAATTCAAGTAGTTTTGATGAAACCAAACGGGTGAAAGAGAAGAGTCACTGAGAGCACACACGTCCTTACCTCCTCATACGCTTTCATGTCATGGATATAATATCCTCCTTTCTTAATGTAATCAGCAAATTCTGCAGATGGGCTTCCGGCACTTTTACAGTAATCAGTAATTAGAAGTTGACCTCCAGGTTTCAACCACTTGTAAAATGATCTAAATAATCTTGGTTTATCCTGCATTGTAAATTGTAAAAAACAAATGTCAAATGGCATAAAAATACTCCTGTACTTAAGAATATCAAATAAAACAAAAAACAAAATATTAACTGAAGCACAGACATTAAAAGGTATGGAATTAATTAACAAACAAAATGAATGATCAGAATTTAAATCTAGAAGGCTTAATGGAGAACCGAGGAGACAAATGGTTTGTTATGTTTGCAAGGGTAAGAACTGAGACTGGAAAGGAATAAAATCCACGGGTAATCTGGTTGATGGCCACTGGAGACTTTCAACAGATTTTAGGAATTCTTGTATTCCAAGCAATGGCTATGGCAATAAAGATATCCCATTTGATAATGTACCTCAGGTCCTTTAAACAAATAACCACGATACTTACAGTATGGGGATAAAGCTATCTATATTTGATGCCAAAAGCTTAACGGTTCTAAACCAACAATCCACACAAGGATAAAAAAAAGATAATTCCTTACTTTGATGTGTAACATGGCATCACGAGAGTAGATGACATCAAATGTCTTCTCAGGATATATTTTTTTAGAGCAATCGGCACAATCAAATTCAACATTGCATTTCAGTCCGATAGCTCTTTCAATAGCACGAGAAATCATGTTTATGGAGAGGTCAATGCCAACGACCTCAACATCAAAATTTTCAGACATGTAGAAATCACCTCCTCCAACACCACAACCAACATCCAGTACTTTCTGACCAGGCTTTAGTCCCAGCTTTGCCACAAATTCCTTTGTTGTTTCTGCCCAAGCAAAGCAACTCATGGCTTAGAGAAACACATAAAGAAGCAAATCACTTAATCGCAAGACAGAAAGTTATGTAGATTTCATTAGCCCCGGTAAACGATATGGGGAGATCACTCTTTCAGACAGTCAAGAAAGACCATCCTTCCATGTCAATTTGAAAAGGAAGGATCTATATAATAGCAAGGTATAAGGGGGTGAAAGAGAGAAAAATATGAAGGTATACCAAGTCCTCCAGTGCTTACAAAGCCTTGGCCATACACCCACTCATATCGTAAAATACTCTTCTCGCTATATTCAACTCTATCTAAGAACTTCTGGAACCCCCTATCATCATGTGATCTAACTTTCTGCCATATCCAGCAAATCTGTACAAGAGTGTTGTAATTGTACATGTATATGTCAGTCAGTTCAATAAGCTGAATTCACGATAATAATTACACAAAATGGGAATCCGGTTTTACTACCTGGTTTTGATTCTTCTTATTTCTAACATAAGCTCCAATGCATTTACAGCCCACAAGAGTGAGTTCAAAGGAATTTCCAGAACTATCACTCATATGGCATTCTTTAAATACCTGCATGAACAAAAGGGGAGCACAAATCAAAGTTAACAAGCCAAACTCTAAATAAGGTACTCCCTCTGTTCCTTTTGATGCGTTTGCATTTTAGAAAAATTGTTACTATTTATCCATCATTTTCAAAGTTCAAGGTTACATTATTTTTTCTTGTCAATAGAACCTTTAACTATTTATTGCGGATAGAAAGAAATAGATACAATACGATAATAAACAATCTAGATAAGATACCACAACGAAATAAAATTAATAATTTTGTCAAAAACTAAAAAAAATATTGATTTTCTTGATTTGTGTACAAAAACCTTAAACAGCACTTAAAACGTAATGAATACTCATCACTTCTAATACATTTTTAGAAAGAAAATTTAACATGAAAACAATATAACATGAGAAACCAACAGTAAATTTTAGGAAACAAACGCATGACCTTTTGTCCCGTTTTACCATCACAAAAACCCCCCATTAATTAGGTTCCATAGTTATCAACGGTGGTCTATAGCGGCAGAACAGAATAATATCGGAACAGAATAATGGCCGAGGGTTATCCCTCTACACTCTATAGTCTATACCATTATCCCAGTTTGGGGGTCGGCAGCTCCCCGCTGATATCCGGGATTCACAATTATGTTAGGTTCAAAGATGTTTGAAGCTTTTTTTTAATCTAAAAGGTTCTATTTCCATAAAATAGAAATCAGATGAGTTCAAAATTGATGTCAATATCTCTTTTAGTTCTGGAACAGACTAAGAGAGGGTGGTGGTAACGACCAAGAACAAACCTTTGTGTAAAATCTGGGTTCTCTGTAGTGAGTAGGATTGTAACTTCTTTTTGAATCTCCAGATTGGTGGAAACAAGATTCTCGAAAGAATATATATCCATCATCTTTTAACCATTTGATCATTCTTTTTGCTAAATTCTCAACCTGAAGCACGTAAAAATAAAAGCTTAATGATATGAAGCCACAACTCCAAAGTTGATCTTATATTTACAGCCTGTTTATTGTTAGTTGGAACGACAAACCATTACCCCATAGTTAATACATCCTGTTGACTTCAACATATCTGAATTGAAAATAAATCACGGAACTTTTGTACTTGTACTTTAAAATAAAGAAAACTGACCTCAGTATCTGAAAGATACATAAGTAACCAATTTGAGAAAATCACATCAATTGATCCTTCAGAAACATTCAAGTTTGGAGACATGACATCTGCGCACAAAAATTTGGCATTTTTGTGGTGTCCATTGATGCTTTCATTCTGCATAACATCATGAGTGATTCAGGTTACTTAACTATGGGTATGTGTGATGAAAAAAGTGTTTCGTTTAGTTTAGGCACATTCGGGTAATTGACATTCATCAAGCATATCAATTTTCAGCATGGTAAAAAATGCAATGACCTTCTTTATTGCACTCTCTATGAAGTCGACAGCAAGCACTTGACCAGCTTTTTGCACCAATTCTCCAGTAAACCTTCCAATACCAGCTCCAAGTTCTACAACTGATTTTCCTTCGTATGGTGGTAATAGAGAAAGTACCTACGTAAATAGGAAATAGATGAGTTGCAAAAACCCTGTCTAAGTGTAACCAACAAAAAAAGGGAGGAGAAAGATAAGGGATAATGACAAAGGTAGACAATGAAATTCAACGGCATCGTTTGTTTGGTGGTTGCAAAATGAAGGAAATTAACCCAACAATGTACTGATCTAATATAAGTCATAAGATAATACAAATCAGAAACATGAGTAAGATAATACAAATCAGCAGCATATGGATCTATCACGTTAAAATAAGAAAAGAGAGAGAGATTGTGATTGTGATTGTGATGTGAAAATGAATTGAGAGTGAAAAGCGCAAGTGTTGAAGGGGAATTAACCTCAGGTCTCTCTTCCTTGTCGAGATCGGAAGCTTTGGAGTCGAGCATCATTGCCTCAACGGAGAGATCGGCGGAATGCTGAACCCAGTAAGATTTCTGAATTTCACGCTCGTCCATACCTGCAAGATAGAAAGAATACGGTTGACAATTGAAATACGAGGAATGTGAATGATAAGAAGAAGAAGAAGAAGAAGAAGAAAAGAGTTACCTCCTCCTCCTCCTCCTGAAGCCATGGATGGGAGTAAAATGAGAAAGGTTGGTTGATTGGGTGAGAGAAAAGGAGGAATGAAATGTTTAACTGCCTTCGATTGCTAGACGAGACCTTGAGAAGCTCCTAGATCTTCGGTTGAACGCTCTTCCTCTCTGCTGCATCAACCTTCCGTTATTACCACTCACTCACTTCCCTCTTTTTCCTCGCTGCCCTGCCTCCCTGCCTTCTTCCAGCCTCCATTTAGGCACTTATTTTTCGTACCCCCCTCATTCCCTCCCACACCCCCATTTTTGCATAAATACCAATAATACCCCTGTGTTTTTAAAAAAAAATAAATAAAAAATTTAAAATTTTCGGAATTACCTCAAAATAAGGTAATTTCGGTTCAAAAAACAATGAAATTTTCGGAATTACCATTTTTAGAGGTAATTAGGTTCATAAAATTTTTAATTACCTCTAAAAAATGGTAATTAGAATTTTATTTTTTTTTTTGTTTGTATATTAAATTTATTTACGCGTTTTATTTTAATACGATACTAACGGTTTATGATTTAAATAGCAATTTCAAAATATATAAAATGAAAGCAACATAAAAAAATATAATGTACAAATACAACTACTACGGGGTTTATGATTTAAATAAAGCGAATATGGATCAAAATATATAAAATGATCGTACAAGGAACATCGGGAAAAAATATAATGTGTACTGTATGATCTCGTCGCAGAAGCATTACAAATGGGTGCTACGGGTAAAAAATGTTTGGAAAAATTATGAAGCCGCCACCAATATTTTACTTTTAAGACCAAAACATTGAAAAAGGTCTTTGAACAAAGCGGATGGTCTTTTGAAAACTAGAGAAGGGTTCGGGGTCGATTGCACGCAAGGAAGGTGTTAAGATCCCACGCGCCCTCTCTGCGAGAGGAACCTTTAATTAAGTGTGTGGTTTTGAGTGTTGATTTGGAAAATACTTAAATTTGCCTCTTTATTGAAAAAGGGATGAAAAGACTTAAGGAAAATTTTTATTTTTGGCGCTTGACGAGAGTTAGCCTCTCGCTCCTACGTATCTCCCAGTGCGATGGAGAATTCAAAGCTACGTAGTTCTTGTTTGTCCTGAAAAAGGTTTTTGTTTATTTAATCTTTTTAGAGTTTTTCGCAATTGAAGGGGAGCGTTTGTGAGGACCAAACAACAACGGTTTAGAGTGGCCGCACTACTAACTCCCACGGGAATGAAATCATCACCCACAATCAAAGCGGCAGCGGCGAGTGATCATCAATGACAATTAGTTTTGATTTTGATGTTTCTAATATTCGTTTTTGAAAAGTGTTTCGTGGGTTTGATTGGGGAAAATGTTTTGATAACTTGAAAAAGGGTTCACAATTGGGTTGAGCGTTCGCGATGACCAAACAACAACAGTTTAGAGTGGTCACACTACTAACTCTTTTGAAAATGAAATTATCATTAACAACCAAACGGCAACGGCGCGAGTGATCATTAATGATAATGGTTTGATTTAGGTTGGAATGTTCGTGAAGACCAAACAACAACGGTTTAGAGTGGTCACACTACTAATCCACTTTGAAAATGAAATTATCATTGACAACCAAACTAAGCGGCAGCGGTGTAAGAGTGATCATTAATGATAATTGGTTCTACTTAGGGTCATCAAAAGGGTTTTCGTAATCGAATTGATTTTTGCTTATGGAATGATTTTGATGCTTGAAAAGGCTTTTGATTGAAAAATTTGTTGGTTGGTTGATTTTAATTTTGAAAGGGTTTAGGGTCTAAGTTGTGCAACTAAAGACTCTTAAATCAAAGTTGTGAGTTTGATAAGATATACATCTAAGTCAAACCCTTTTTATCATTTTAGGAGCAAATAACAATTAATGACAATATAATATTGATAATAAAAGAAGAGAAATGATAATAAAAACAATCAAATAACAAGAAATGAGGTGTGCGGTAGTAAAAGGGGTGTGAAAAGTGAAGGGGTTGTATTACTAATAGGGGTGTAATCGAAAGCATTGACTCGCTTTTGAAAATGGAGCTGCGAATGGGCTTTAAATGAGTGAGGTGTGTGATCCGAATTGGTGGGTGTAAATACTAATTAGAAATCTTAAAAAAATATAAATAAAAAAAAAAAAGGAAAAGACATTTAAGAGGAGTGGTATCGAAATCCCTAATTTTCCTCCCCTTCCCAAAAAGCATCGTTCTCTCATTTTGAAGAGAAAGAGGAAAGAAAACGGAGAGAGAGAGGAAGATTCGGGAGGAGAGAAAGCGAGCAGGAGAAGGAGTGGTGGTTTACTGGTGGTGATGACGGTGGCGCGACGGTGGCGGTGGTGGTTTGTGCGGCGGGAGGTAGTGGCGGCGTGTAGTGGTTGTGGCGGTGAGTTGGTGGTTGTTGGGTGGTTGTTGCTTCTTACATTTCTTTGCTTCTTTCTCTTGATTTTTGGTTCTTCCTCTTTGGAGTTTTTGTTTAGTTTGGTGGTTGTAGGAGAGATGAGATGAGTAGTTGGTGGTGGTTATATGGTGGTTTCAGAGAGAGAGATGGAGGTTTTAGTGTGGGTGGTGGTGATCCTTAGTAGCTCTCCTCTTCCTCTTCTTTCTTCTCATTTTTCTTTAATTTCTCGATTTTGCCTCCTACTTGTTTTTCTTTTTCTTTTTACCGCTCTCTCCTCCTCTCGATTGTGTTGGTGTTTGTAATCGTGTGTATAATGTTGTTTCTGCATGCTGTGTGTGTTACTCTAATCGTGTCTCCTTTGCTCTTGGCTTCAAAACTTGAGTGTTTTAGTTTTGAGTTTGAAGGTGAAGACCCAATATTGTGATGAACTCGGAATTTTTGTGTATTCGTTGTGTTTTTTTGTCTCGTGTCTCTGCCTCCCCTCTCTACGATTTTAGAGACTAGATTTATATTGTAACTTTGCCTTGTGTATAGTCAAGTTCAATGTCTTTCATGTTTTGATACTAATTTTCCCCTGTGCAAACAAATTTCTCCTTCCAAGTCTCTCGTTTCCTTACCTTAATCCTAACTCATCGCCTTCTTCATGCAGCATTACAGTCCTGCAGCTAGTCACTTTGTGGATGGAAGTTATAGAGGCCTACTTTGGTGTAAAAACATAGAGAGAGATAAAGGGGTTGGAATAAAGCTCTAAAAGGTGAAGGAGCATCCAACGAGGACCTCTCTCAGGGAGAGAGAGGAAGATTGACTCTTTCCTTCATAAATTTGGTTTTGGTTTTTTTTTTGTATTTTATTTTAAAGATTTGTATTGTTTGCAAAAGTTGATCATTTGTACAACTTATATAGAAAATATTTACAATAATAAAAATCATTTTTGAATCTTATTTTGTGTAAAGAAAAATGATATGATGAATTAATAGACACATGGGTATGGTAACAATAATAATAAGTATCAAAGCAAATGTACGTCACGAGACGCGAAGCTTGTAGCAGAACAAGAGCCATAACGCGCATTACGATTAGGAATAACGCGCGAGCATAACAAACATATTTTCGAGCCTTTTTTCAACTACGAGAAAAATATTGTTGGAACCTCGCATTCGCGAAAAGACAATTTTTACTTTGAATTAGTCGGACAAAATTAGGGTATTACACTCAGAATGCCCGAATCGCCAACGCACTCGCGGCATGTAGGAAGCAGCGCCATCGCCCAAAGCAACCCAACGACCTGCGCAAATGATATGTTCGACAAAGGAACATACCGCTGTGGTCATCATAAGGGGTGAGGATGACATCTCCTACAAGTGCAGAGCATCTATCCGCGCCTCTAAAGTCCACCAACTTGACTTTATCCGACCTTTGTTCTCACCGTGGTGGCACGTGGTCGATGCGTCCTAGCTAACACTTTCCGACCAACGATCGTGGGAAAGTGCTCGTAGATCCAAAGATCGAAATAGTTAAATTAAAAATAATCGCTTATTAATATATGTTAAATTTAATTAAAAGTTTTAAATTAAAAAAATAAATAAATGATTACCGGAGCAAATGTTTCAGTATCCGCCGAACCGCTTGGTCGTATAAAAACCGCCACACCGGTGGGTGTAGAGGTAACTAAGAGCAATTTATACCCCAAGACCATCGCCACATTCTTTGAAGATCCCGGCGATACATCCACCTCACCGCACTAATGTGTGACTCTTTGTCACCCGAGAATGGTGGTGCCTATCTGGAAGAGCATGTAGCACGTGCCGCACCGCTCATAAGCACCCGTGCGCATGTTCGCCTTGTAGCGCCCTCTACAGAGATCCTCGATATCGCCCCTCGTTATCCTTAAGCTCCTCGGATGACAAGTGCTTTCGATCCATGCCCAAACGATCCACGGCCATGTGAAAAGCCTCAATGTAATTAAAATCGGCTTGTGGTCCAATGGGGTGCCATCCAAAGCAAGTGGAGCAAAGACGGCCACATCATCCAAGGTGATCATCATCTCCCAAAGGGCATGTGGAATGAACAGGTCTCGGGATGCCACCTCTCCACAAAAGAGATATCAACTCATGGTTGATTCCCCGAGAGTGTGATGTCCAACTCGAGAAAGCTTAGCAGCGCGCAACCAACTGTTTCACCACGTGGGTGGTGGTCGAAGAGGTCTAATTTTAGAAAACTTACGCCGTGAGATACAACCTTTAGTTTCCGAGGCTGAAAAAATTCAAATTAAACCAAACGTTATTAAAAATAAGTAATTAATTGTTGTTAAGTAAAATTAAAATAAAAAATTAAAATATTACCTCGCCTCTATCTATCCAAGACGCGCAGTGCGTATCCCAGTGTAAATATAAGGGTGTGTGCTCCACAGCTGGGGCAGGCTGAACCTCCTCCTCCTCCTCAACCTCCTCCTGAACCCTCCTCCTCAACCTCCTCCCGAACATCCTCCTCCTCCCGAACCTCCTCCAAAGCCTCCCAACCGTCATGATACATCTCTCGGGTGCTCCCTGCTGGTGCCGCATATGGTACTCATAATCGTGGTGGTCTTCTATCCGCCGCTCATCATACCGGGCCGAGGTGAGACTCGTGCTCAACCATCTCTACCACTGCACGCTCGCGCTCTCTCGCGCTCTCGACTCGAAGCATGCCCAGCAGCCTCCGAGCCTCTCGTAAAGTGTCCGGAGAAGGAGTATCGCTACCACGCGCCCCCCCGAATCGTGCTCGTCGTCATTTTGCCGCGAGGTGTCGCTCTCAAGACTCGCCGCTCTAAGTTGTCCGATCGTCTACTCGCCATCGTTAAAAAAATAAATGTAATTAGAAAATATTAAAAATGAAAAAAAAAAAAAAAAATTTTTTTGATTACCTAGTAATTCGAAGAATTTTGAATAATAGTGAAGTGAGGTAATTCCTGTTCAGAATATGAACCTAATTACCTCACTTCGAGGTATTCGAAATTTTTCTAATTACTAGGTAATTCCGAAAATCCCATTCGAATTTACTTACTTTTTCCGAAATTGTGAAATGTGAAATGTGATTTTTGTAAATTTTCAGGGGTATTTTTGTCCAATTGGGAAATTATGGGGGTGTGGTAGGGAATTTGGGGGGTACGAAAAATAAAGGCCCTCCATTTATACACCCTCCCCCTTCCTTATACTTCAATAAATAAATTTTTTTCTCACTTTTTCAATCCATATTTTCACTTTTTTTTGTTAAGAGTAATGTTTATTTAGTGAAAAAATTCTACACAAAAATAGTCAATAATCAATTAACAATATTAATTAATTAAATTTTTTACACTATTAACCAAGTGATAAATTAATTAAGTTATTAATCAATGACCTAAAAAATTGTGAAATGACAGGTTGGTTAATAATCTAAAAAATTTAGTTAATTGATGTTGTAATTTGCCTTTTAGCTGAAAGTTTTTGGCTAAATAACATTATTCTTTTGTTAAATATATTCAAATTTTGTAATATTACTCTTGAAATAACATGAACTCCTCTCATTTTTAATTACAATTTTATTTTTTTTCCAAAATCGTGGCCTCGCGCGTGGGTCTTTAGCATTTTTAGTCTTTGTTTTTTTGTTAAGAATTAGCATTTTCATTTTTTTTTAGCAAAAAAAAGGGTTATGGAGGTTCTCTTAAAACCTTTTGGTGCAGAACCCTCCTTTGCACATAAGTATTGCTCAAAAATTAAAAACCCGTGAATTTTCCATGAAAGTAATTTATGTTATTGACAGTCGTCAATAGTATTTTTTTTAGGATACGTGTTTTCTTTCCAGTAAAAAAAAGAATTTTATTTACATATACAGTGGTTAATAGTAATATTGTAATATCTGGTAAAAAATAAATAGTAATATTGTAATAGTGTTATCCAAATGTAAATATAATGCAAACTTATATAGTAAATCATTAAAACAAAAATGGAGTATTTTGTTTAGAAGCGGTTTTTCTTTTTGGGTATAAAACGGGATTATTTCTAGTTTGTAGGAATATGCAATAATACAAATAAATTAATCTAAATATCATAAGAATCAAGACGAGTCCAAAGCATTCATGAACGGAATCTATCGGGATCCCGTCGTGCCAATGGTTCGTCACCACATGGCTTTGCAGTGACTCCCCGGCCCCACACCTTTTCTTATTAGCAATTATTTTTGTCGACTCCGTTTTATTTCAAAAAAACAAATTCTTTGTCGATATCAAAAATCTCAAACTAATCATTTTTCTTAATACATGTGTAACAACTTTAAACTGCATATAAAATGAGACGGAGGTAATATCATTTTTTTAGGTATCAGTGACAAATATTTATCACGTATTTTTTTAATATTTATCTGTAGACTGAAAAGTTGGTTTGATATTTTTGCTAGTGGTTAAATTGATTAGTTTTAGTAGATTATAGCAAATAGTAGAAGATAGACATAGATTTATAGTCTACCAAAAAAGACGGATTTATAGTAGTTTTTAAAAATTATAACTATCAATGACAAATATTTATCTCGTGTTTCTTACATATTAGAGATAGTTATTTGTCATTTTTAGGTACCAAAGACAAATATTTGTCATGTGTTTTTTTTAATATTTATCGGTAGTTTTAATAGTCATTAAGTCTTCTCATTTTTTCTAAGAGACTAAAAAGTTAGTTTGAGGTTGTGAACAATTTCATTCATATTTATGTTTTCAATATTCAACTCTTCCCAATTGTTTTAACTACTTTTCTATTGAAAATTTGTGATGGTTTTGTGAAGTGCGTCAAGGTTTGCTGAAGAAGAAGAAAAAGAAGAATGAGTTTGTAATGGGTACTTAACAAATTTTAAACTCTAAAGTATCTCAAAATACACTGAAAAACATCACGTTTTACATATTTTGTCATGATTTTTTGCGTAGATCAGTTATTGAGGAATGAACATCGTGTATTAAAACTTTTTTTAACCTTAAAATACCTCAAAATACACTGCTTAGTGTCACACTTTACATTTTGTCACAAAAATATTTGTTTTCACCAAACTAGTTATTGAGAAACGAATTTCGCTAATTTCTAAAAACCAATTTTTGAATTAGTTAGATCTCTAATGGTATGTTTGGTTCCCTAAAAAGTAGAAGGAAAGAAAGAGGGTGGAGGGAAAGGTGATAGAATATTCCACTTTCCACCGTTTGGTTTTCAACTAAAAAGGGAGAGGAAGGAAATTTTTTGGTGGGGTCCACACATAGAGTTGTTCCCCTAAATTTAACAAAATGACAGAAATAACCTCCTAATAATATTGTAATTACTAATTTCCTATTTTTTGATTGTTGTACATTGGGCTATTTATGTCATTTTGCAAACAAACTTGTATCTTTCCTCTTATTGGATTTTCTCTATTTTTTGCTTTTCTTTAAAGTTTTACTAACAGGGATTGTATGAAATATATTTGCAGGGTGCAAATATTAGCAAGCCCAAATCTTTGTGCTTGAGGTAGTAGACCAAGAAGCAATGTAACAGAGACAAAAGAATGCAAGAACAACGCGACGAGCTCTAGCCTCACTCTCTCTCTCTGGCTTCTCCTTTCTCCTTCGTCTTCACCACCACAGAGCTCTGCTAGGGTTTCTTCGTAAACCCAGCAGCTCAGCTCCAAACTTCAAACCGAAACCACCAAATGAAAGATCTCAACCTCCTTTACAAAACCCCTCAAAGAGAACTACGATTTGGCCAACTTGATCAAACCCTAATTTTTCTTTTTGCTGATTCTGAAACCCAGGAGGTAGATTGAAGCATAAAAGGTAATGATCTCTCTTTCTTGTACCTTTTATTTTTGATTTCTGGACTACAACAGCAAATACTAACTTGTTGTTGATTTTTCTTGCAATAACACCTTCTGCAAGTACTGGAACCACTTTGAATCTTCACCTCTTGAAGATTCAGCACTGGACCGAAGATACAAAGGTAAATTCTTCTTCTACTCTCTCTTATTTCTCTATTTCCTTACTCTTTCTTTTACTGTGTATGAATAAAACCCTAACTGGTTTATTCTTTCTTGCGAGGTCTCTCTCTCACAAAACAACACCAAGAACTTGAAGGATTTAGGGAAACTAAACTCAGAAGAAGGAAACAGAAAAGTTTGAACACAAAATGTAAAATCAAAATCAGAATTTTTATTTCTGTATTGTATCTCTATATTTACAATGTATGAACTGAATATATATATACACAATGCATAGGCACTTAGAGAACGGACATGTTGGTTAGGAGGTGGTTAGTTAGTTAATAACTACCTCTTAGCCAAATAAACCGTTAGGTTTTAGGTCACAACACTTTTAAATTCTGTTTTTGAATGTGATGTGGCTGAGCTGATTGTAACGGCTATAATTTAAGCCTAATTTAGATTTAAGGGTAATTAGACTTAGGGTTTGAAAGATTAGGAATTTCAACACCCCCCTTAATCTAGAAAGCCCTAAGTTAGTTTAGTGAAACCACTTAGAGCTAGCTTAGGTTAGAGAGAACTTAACATCCAGAACAAGCCTCTGGGATAGCCACTAGTAATAGACACCTTAGAACAAGCCTCTAAGGAATAGCTTTTAGTTGCTGCCTTCATAGTTTAGAAGGCAACAAGTCCTATCTCTCTTCTAAGCTTTACAAAGGTTTCTCCTTTGAGGACCTTTGTAAAAATATCAGCCAATTGTTTCTGTGTTGAACAGTATTCAACTCTTAGCCTACCATTGTTAACTTGCTCCCTTAGATAGTGGTATCTAGCTTCAATATGCTTGGTCCTTCCATGAGCACCAGGATTCTTTGCTAGGTTTAATGCTGATTGGTTGTCTATCATTAGAGTAGGAGGTTGAGTTAGATCCACTTTAAGCTCCTTGAGTAGTGACTCACCATGCCGCTTGAGTTCTTCGCTCCACAACTCGCCACATACTCGCCTCACGGGAGGACAGAGCCACAATACTTTGTTTCTTGGAGCTCCATGAAATAGGGGCTCCTTGAAACTTAAACAAAAACCAGAAGTGCTTCTCCTATCCAATTGGTCACCACACCAATCGTAATCGAGAAATTAAGGAGAATATTTTTCCTAAGTTAGAGCCCTTAGGAAAAAATATTCCATAGTTAGTAGAACCGTAAATATAACGTAGGATTCTCTTAGTGGCATTTAAGTGTACTGTCTAGGGTCATTCATAAACTCGCTAGTCATACCGGTTTGCAAACCGAATATCTCAAGGCGCTATGGCATAGGTATCTCAAAGAGCCTATTAGTTTGCTCAGTATAGTGTAGCATCTACCTTAGCATCACCTTCACTGGCTCTTTGCTAAGGTTAGGTTACTGCAGGATTTGTTGCGAGTGCAACCTAACAAATCAAACTTAGTTAGTACCTCAAGAGCATACTTAGCTTGATGTAGAATTATACCTTCACGTGCCTTAGGAACTCAAGTCCCAAAAATATGACGGTTTGCCTAAGTCGGTCATCTCAAACTCACTGTGCATAGCCACTTTGAAATTTTCCACTTCACTAGGACTACTCCCAGTGACCAACATATCATCCACATATAAACACACAATTAGTAAATAGGTATCAATACTACCTTTAGTATAGACTCCAAATTCACTAGTGCATTTAGAGAACCCAATTTCCTTGAAAAAAGAGTCAATTCTCTTATTCCAAGCTCTAGGGGCTTGCTTTAGCCCATAGAGAGCTTTATGTAATAGGTAACCATACTCCTCTTTACCTTTTTTCTCAAACCTGGTGGTTGAGCAATATAGACAGTTTCCTCAAGTGAACCATTAAGAAATGCTGACTTAACATCCATATGGAACAACTCCCAGCCTCTATGTACAGCCAAGGCAATCACTAACCTTATAGTCTCATGCCTGGCCACAGGTGAAAACACTTCTGTGTAATCCACCCCCTCTTTCTGTTGGAAGCCTCTTGCTACCAACCTAGCCTTGTATTTTACAATCTTGCCTTTAGGATCAAGTTTGAGCTTGAAAACCCACTTGACACTAATAGGTTTCTTACCTTTAGGTATCTGAACTAGAGACCAGTCTTATTCTTTTCAATAAACTTGAGTTTCTTCCTGCATAGCTTTCTTCCAATGAACATCCTTGAGTGCCTCTAAGTAGTCCATAGGTTCAGATCTCGCTAACATTGCATAGTGAACCAGATCACCATCATTTGTGACCTGATTATCCATATGTACCTCAAAATCCAACATCCTCCTAGGTAACCTCCTCTCTCTTTGAGGCCTAGGAGGATCCTGCACATTTTGTGCAAGTTCCTGCTCACCCTCCTCATTTTCCCCTTCATGTGGATTTTGATCCACATTGGGTAACATAGGATCATCATTAGGTAGAACAGGATCTTCTCCATCAGAATTAGTGTCACCAGAATTAGGTTCAGTGTTAAAGACCTCTTCAATGGTTGTAGAGTCCACTGAACCTACCTGTTCAGCTTTCTCCCAATCCCACTGCTTGTCTTCAAGCACCACCACATCCCTAGACACCTCAGTTTTACTTGTATTAGGGTCTAGTAGCCTGTAACCCCCTGTAGGATGATATCCCACTAGGATTAGAGGTCTACTCTTGTCCTCAAGTTTAGATCTCTTACTATCGTATATGGTCAGAAGCAATCGAGCCAAATACCTTCAAGTGAGATACACAGGTATTTCACCATTCCACATAGTTTTGTGCACCTTAGCCTCCAAACCTCTTGTAGGACACCTATTCGAGACATATACAAAAGCAATACCACCGCTTCGCCCATAGTCTTTTAGGTAGTCCCTTGGTTTTTACCATACTCCTAGCCATTTCTAGGATAGTTCTGTTTCTCCTTTCTGCCACTCCATTGTGCTGTGGAGTATATGGTGGAGTTACCTCATGAACAACACCACTGGTGGTGCAGTATTCTTCAAACTCCTTTGAAGTATACTCACCCCCACCATCTGTCCTTAACACCTTTAGTTTCTTACCACTTTGAGTCTCAACCATAGCCTTAAACTTTTTAAACACATTGAAAGTATCACTTTTGGACTTGAGTAGATATACCCAAATCTTCCTTGAGTATTCATCCACAAAAGTTACAAAGTACTTGTTCCCCCCTATAGATGGAGTATCCATAGGTCCACACAAATCAGAATATACTACTTCCAATAGGTCTTTAGATCTGTGTTCACTTTGTTTCTTAAAGTTCTTCCTAGGTTGTTTACTCATTAAGCATGTAGTACACTTTTCCTTTATATTAGCTATCTTAGGTAACCCCTTTACTAGTTTATTAGTACTTAGGTTATCTAGAGCCTTATAAAGTGAAGATGTCCAAACCTATTATGCCATAAACTAGTATCATCATCGGTGGTGGCACTTAAACACAAGATGCCTCGGTCTTGCTTATACTAGCTTTAAATGTCCTGTTTTTAGCTAGTTGAGTAGTTAGAATTAGCTTATCCTCTTTATCAAACAGTTTCAACTTAGCATTTTTCATTAGGCAAGAAAACCCTTTTTCAATTAACTATCCTAAGCTGATTAGATTGCAACTTATCTCAGGAACATATAACACATCATAGATAATTACCTTTTCCCCATCAACTCTAGTTAGTTCTATATTCCTCTACCTTAGAGACTATAGTCTTACCATTAGCACACCTAATAGCAATTCTAACAAGTGGGATCAAAGTTAATTAGCCATTTCTTATTACTTGTCATATGATTAGAACATGCTGAGTCTAAGTACCAGATTTCTGTTATAGTTTTCCCATCCTTACCATTACTATTAAAACAACATATTCCTTTCCTTTCTTAGTTTTAATCTTTTCCCTCTTAGGTTTAGTTATATTGGGTTCACAAAGCATACCGAAAGCAACGAAGATCGATTCATCAGACCGAGTCGAGTCCTCCTTAGCCACATTGGCTTTGAACCGACTCATTAGGCTTAGAGTTCTTTCTCGGTGGGACATTCGGTGGCATAATGCCCCATCTTGTCACACCTATAACATTGTACCTTAGATTTATCCTTTTCTTAGGTGCATTGCTATTTTTAGTTGAATTAGATTTAGTAGAAGAGTTAGAAGTACGACTTGTTCTTAGAACTCTGGACTCTTTCCCCGCTACCTCCCTTTTACCTTTCTTGCCCTTACATTTAGCTGCATACATGGCTTGGTCCTCATCTTCCGATTCTTCCTCCAGAATCTCCACCTTTATCTCCTTGACCTCTAGTTTTCCCCGAGCTCTTCTACCAGCCTACATTTTTTGTAGTTTCTTCTATGGTGTTAGTCACCACATACCACTTTTTGGCATTGATCTAAGAATCTTCCTACACACCGAATTCTCCTCAAGCTTCTCCCTCGGGAGAGCCATATCATTTTTGATCTTCTTCACTCTGTTGAAGAATTGATTTACCTTTTCATCTTTTTCATTTTAAGACTTTCATATGTGGTTTTAGAGCTTGCGCCTTCTCTTCCTTGATTGGAGCCGCACCACGTAATAATGTTCTAGAGCATCCCATGCCGCCTTAGAGGTTTCACATCCCCTTACCCTTTCAAAGTCTTCCTCTCCACACGCCCGTGGATGAGTGATGTGCCCTTGAAATCCTTCATTTCTCGCTTCAAGGAATTCTTTCTTTTCAAAGCAGGGTAGATTGGTTCCAAGTCTTTGTGAGTCCTCTTTCACCAAGTATAGGCACCCATGTGACCCTAGTATAGGCTTCATTTGAATAGCCCAAGTATCATAGTTGTTCCTATTGAGCTTAGGAACATAACTGTCTTCTTTACCCATTTCTCGCAAATTTACACTTTAAACACACGTAAATTAGAACACGATTACTCGCACAATTTCTCACTGCGTGCGTGGTTTAAAGAAATTTAAAGAAAACTTTAAAGAACTTAAAAGAAACAGAGAATAGAGTTAGAAAGTTGCCTGGATCGTTTTTACCAATGCTCGATTATACCATATTGGATTTTCTCTATTTTTTGCTTTTCTTTAAAGTTTTACTAACAGGGATTGTATGAAATATATTTGCAGGGTGCAAATATTAGCAAGCCAATCATTATTCATGATGAAGTGAGGCCGCCCGAAGCCTAATGTAACAGAGACAAAAGAATGCAAGAACAACGTACGAGCTTCAGTCTCACTCTCTCTCTCTGGCTTCTCCTTTCTCCTTCGTCTTCACCACCACAGAGCTCTGCTAGGGTTTCTTCGTAAACCCAGCAGCTCAGCTCCAAACTTCAAACCGAAACCACCAAATGAAAGATCTCAACCTCCTTTACAAAACCCCTCAAAGAGAACTACGATTTGGCCAACTTGATCAAACCCTAATTTTTCTTTTTGCTGATTCTGAAACCCAGGAGGTAGATTGAAGCATAAAAGGTAATGATCTCTCTTTCTTGTACCTTTTATTTTTGATTTCTGGACTACAACAGCAAATACTAACTTGTTGTTGATTTTTCTTGCAATAACACCTTCTCGCAAATATCGGAACCACTTTGAATCTTCACCTCTTGAAGATTCAAAGATCTGACCAAGATACAAAGGTAAATTCTTCTTCTACTCTCTCTTATTTCTCTATTTCCTTACTCTTTCTTTTACTGTGTATGAATAAAACCCTAACTGGTTTATTCTTTCTTGCGAGGTCTCTCTCTCACAAAACAACACCAAGAACTTGAAGGATTTAGGGAAACTAAACTCAGAAGAAGGAAACAGAAAAGTTTGAACACAAAATGTAAAACTGAAAACTGTAACTTTTTATTTCTGTATTGTATCTCTATATTTACAATGTATGAACTGAATATATATATACACAATGCATAGGCACTTAGAGAACGGACATGTTGGTTAGGAGGTGGTTAGTTAGTTAATAACTACCTCTTAGCCAAATAAACCGTTAGGTGTTAGGTCACAACACTTTTAAATTCTGTTTTTGAATGTGATGTGGCTGAGCTGATTGTAACGGCTATAATTTAAGCCTAATTTAGATTTAAGGGTAATTAGACTTAGGGTTTGAAAGATTAGGAATTTCAACACCTCTCACTTTCTACTCTATCTTCTCTCAAACTAAAACCAAAATAATGTTCTCACTTTCTACTCTATTTCTTTCTTTATTCAATCTTTCCTCCACTTTCTACCCTCTCACTTTGTATGCAAATGAATTTGTTGACAAAATGACAAGGCATTCAGTTCAGATCCCGGCGTGCAGGCCTAAACAATTGCATCGCATCACGTGTCACTGCCAATGCCTCACGTCACGCGCTCTCTCTACGCCTCATTTTACTCCTTCAATAATTTAGGTGCTTTGTTGACTGTTGTTACGCAGTGCAATATCAGACAAAAACTTTTTGTCTTTCCTGTATGCATAGATCATGTACCCCAATACTTTTAAATTAGGTTTTGCAACCGTGTCCCCTGATTATTAATTAAGAAATGAATAAAACAAATGTCTAGTTTATTTATTTATTTATTAATAAAATTAGTCTCTTTCCGTAAAAAAAAATTATATAAACTATTCCCCGACTCGTGATGTATCTAGACCTTTCTATAGTGAGGGAAAAAAAAATTAGTTTATGATATTTTTTCATAAAAAAAATTAGTTTAGTGTAAATTATTGTGTGATGAGGAGATAAATTATTGGCTAAATACCACTTTTGGTCCTTTATCTTTGCTCTAAGTTTCAGTTTGGTCATTTATCTTTTTTTTTGGTCCGTTTTGGTCATTTATCTTTCATTTTTGTGTCAGTTTGGTCATTTATCTTTATTTTGTTTCATTTTGGTCATTTATCTTTCACTTATTGTTTCATTTTGGTCTTTTTAAACAAAAAAAATGAAGAACACTATGAATGTGCTTAAGAACACCAAGAGCACTTTGATTTCTTGTTTCTTGAATAACTCATGCAATACGCAACCAAAATGTTCTGTTTAAGGTGACCAAAATGAAACAATAAATGAAAGATAAAGGACCAAAATGAAACAAAATAAAGATAAAAGACCAAACTGAGAAAAAAATGAAAGATAAAGGACCAAAACGGATCAAAAAAAAGATAAAGGACCAAACTGAAACTTAGAGCAAAGATAAAGGACCAAAAGTGATATTTAGCCTAAATTATTTCTCTAAACACCCTCCTTCCCTAAAACCACTCTCCTAGTTTATTTTTGGACCCTCCCCCCAAACCCTCCAAATTTTGGGAGGTTTTGGAAGAACTCCATAAATAAACTAGGAGAGAGATTTCAGAGGTTTAGAGGAATAATTTATCACCACATCACTCAAGAGTTTATACTATTAGTTGCATGCCCTCCTCTCCCCTCTCCTCACTACAAAAAAAACGGTCATTAGCGAGGGAATATTCAGTCGCTAACATGACCAATTCCCTCGCTAATTGCCATTAGCGAGGGAATTAGCGAGGACAGTTCCTCGCTAATTCCTCTCGCTAATGCGATTAGCGAGAGAAATACGCCGCCGCTAATCGCTAATTACCACGCCACGCCCTCGCTAATTCCTCGCTAATTAGCGAGGACACATCAATCTCTCTCGCTAATCGACACGCTGAACATCCCCATCGGTGACCGCCACGTGTCTCAATTCCTCGTTAATTAGCGAGGACACATCAATTCCTCGCTAAAGTCCAAAAATTAATTTTTTTTAAAAACTCGCTTATTTATTAATAATAACTAATTAAACATAAAATACCTAAATCAATATATAAATACAAAATTTCTAAAATGTTCCATTCAAAATCCAAATCAACACGTAAAATCAAATGTCAATACAACACAAAATACTCAAATGTAAAAAAATAATACAAAGAGTACTAAAAGACCCGTCATCGGACTCCTCGGACTCTCATAAACTCGATACTCGGACTCATCGGACTCCCCCAAGTTTTCGCAGTGAGACGCATCACGAGACCGAAAATGCTCAATCATCCTCCTCATGTCATTCTCCATCTTTTGCTCCCACTCTCGCTTTTGCATCTCCATCATTTTCTGCCACTCCAGCTTTTGCATCTCACTCTCTTGCAGCTTCGGTTGCGTAGCATGCAGCTCCTCCTCCATCTTCCTAAATCGCTCTCTCTCCGAATCTGATTGAGTAGAAAATGGTGGTCGTCTTCTAGAAGCTCTACTGGGGTCAACACCAGACGGGCTCATTAATGGAGCCAAGGGCCCGTACCATACAGGCGACCCTTGTTCCAATATGGGAGATTCCAAAATATGCTTCTTTTTGTCTAGTTATGCACTTGTCCATAACCATGCAGTCTCTCAAGTTCGCCTACCTCAGTGACTTGTGGCAAGTCCATAACTCTGCTCCATATTTCACCTGGTGTCACCAAAGGCGGTGGTCCATCTTCTTCAACTACCTTGTTCTTGAAGCCCTTCTTGTTCTTTCTAAATTTATGATCTGGCGGTAAGAATCTACGATGCGAGTCAAACCAAGAAGTCTTTAATTGTCGTTAATTGTCCACATCAACGCCGCTCTCATCTTAAAATTCTCTTTCGTGCTACATCATATGTCAAAACACCCCCCCACAATCTCTTGAGATCATCAATTAGAGGTTCAAAAAGATATCAATGTTAGCTTTTGGATTATTTGGACAGTATATCGACAAGTCAAAAACATAAACGGTTTAGTCATGCACATCTCGGAGGAAGATTGTAGGGGGTAACAATGATCGCCAACAAGAGTAGGAGAAGATGATGCTTGGATATATGGAGTAAATCCATCGAGCACAATCCAAGTCGAACATTTCGTGGGTCCGAGGCAAAATCAATGCACTAAATCAAAGTGTTTCCATGCTTCACCGCGGATGGGTGGCGCAAAATGTCCGAGGTACCCTATTATCATAATGCCAAGTCATTTTCTCACAAGAACTTCGATCGATGCAAACATTCTTTGCAACCTTGGAATTATAGGCAAATAGAACATCGACTTCACAGAATAGGTTTATAATTACGTTTTGCCCCTTTACGAACATGATACCTCGGTACTGGCCCACAGAATTTGCATTCAAGTAGCTCACCGTCATTTTTACCAAACTCGTTGTTGTAATACAACATGTGTCCTTTCTCACAACAATCAATCTTCTTAAAATCCAATCCCAAACTTGAAACTAACATATTTGCTTCATAATAATTTTTTGGCAAATTATCCTTATAAGGTGTTGCATCCATCATCATTTTAGTCACATAGTCTAAACCCACTTGTAAATACTACTCATGGACTTGAGAGCTAAAAGCTTAACACACATAGATAATTTTGAATCTGGCGAGCCTTGAACAACGGTTTGTTTGAATCGATAACAAATTATAAAATCTCTCGGCTTCTTCATTTGGAAGTTCATCATGATTGTCGATCGAGGCTCATCAAATGGCACATTCACCCCAAGACCATCACAAATCATGTTATTCATCCACTCAATATTTTCATTACGTGAAACACCAACACAAGAATTGCTTGAAGCTCCGACTTCAAAATTTGGAAGTCGTTCTCCATGGTCAGTCCAAATCCTATAATTAGGCCTAAACCCCATTGATACAAGTGACATCCGATTTCCTCATCAGCCCTAATAGGTACACCGTCGCATTTTAAACATGGACATCTAACCCCATTTTCCTCTCTAGCCAAATCATGTTGCCACGCTACCACAAGAAATTGTTCAACCCCAACAACAAAAGATTCCTTCAAACCCGCTCTTCTCGAATATAACCGATCATACACCCAATCACGATTAAATTGATACCAATTCATCTACACACATTTTAAAAACGTGTTACATTCCCATAACATTGCCAATAACATATATCAAGTTAGTGGCATCGATATCATCGCAGTGGAGATGATTTCGAGCCGAATATGGGGGTCAAGGACAGCACAAAACCCTTTTCCATCCAAGTAGTGAAGGAAGTTATTTCGAACTCCCAACCTTACAAGTTGTTAGTCTTGTCTGCTCGCAATTATCTCAATGGAGATGATTTCGAGCAAAATATGGGGGTGAGTGAAACAACACCTCACCCTTTTCCATCAAAGAACACACACCAACTAACCTAGGGTTCATCCAAAAACACTTAAACACTTTTCATACAATTCAACTAACATTTCAAAATGAATTCTACAACCTTTAATACAACAAGTAAATTAACTCACTTTTCACACTCAATTCAACTAACATTTCACAATAACAATTAATCCTAATATTCAATTATAACTTACAATTCACACTCAATCCTACAACCTTTAAAACAAGTTTATTTTAACAATAACAACAAATTTTAACTCACATTTCACACTCAATTCAACTCACATTTCACAACAACAATTAAAACTAATACTTAATTATAACTCACAACAATACTCAATTGTAATACATAACAACAAATTTAATTTAAAAACTAACCGCTATTAGATTTACGCCCGGTCATGCGGTGGTTCTATGATTGATGCGCACTCGGTGCGGTGGTGAAACTTCAAACACCAAAATCCAATCCTAACCAATTTCAATTTCAAGGAAAAAATAAATTAAAACAAATTCAATAAAAATTTAAAATTAAAACAATATCATAAAAAATTGAAAATTAAAACTTACAATAAGAGGTGGTTGTGGTGGTGGTGGTTGTGTGGTGGTGTGGTGGAAGAAGGTGGAGAGAGTAAGAGGGAAATGAGAAATAGTAAGAGAGAGAGAGCTAGAGAGGAGATAAATAGGAGGAGCTTTGGTGGTGGTGGTTTCGTGGGTGGTGGTAAAATGAGAGAAGAGGGTTTAGGTTTGGGTGGTGTGGTGGAAGAAGGTGGAGAGAAGAAGAGTGAAAGGAGAGAGAGAGACAGACAGACAGAGGAGAGGAACCGGTGGGGGGAGGGGGTCGGTGGTGGTGGTGGTGGTTGTGTGAGAAAGCTGTGAAGGTCGTGGGTGTGGGTGCTGGTGGTGTGAGGTGAGAGAGAAGAGAGAAGAGTGAGGGAAGAGTGAAGGAAAGGGAGCGTCGGACTGTTAAAAATTTATGGCCGGTAGCGACGGAATTAACGACGGAAATTCGGTCGCTAATCCGCGCGTAAACCAAGACACTGCAACGGTCAGAAATTAGCGAGGGACCCATTAAATCCGTCGCTAACTGTCTTGAAGTGCGTGCAAGCGCAATTTGAAATTGGCGCGTGCATTTAGCTTAGCGACCATCACCCGTCGCCATCGCCTTATTTCCGTCGCTAATTACCTAATTTGCGAGGGACCTGTTTCCCTCGCTATGTCCGTCGCTAATTTCTGAGTTTGCGAGGGACCTAATATTCCCTCGCAACGTCCCTCGCTAAATGACGTTTTTTTTGTAGTGTCTCGACCCTCCCAAACACACCCTTAGAAAATGTTTACTCTTCACAATTGGTATGATGTCTTGCTCGACAAAAATTAAAAGGCATACATTATCAAGCCAACACCTTTTCAAGCCAACACCTTTTCATTTAGAAAAAAAAACACACTTCCCATTTTTCAATACAAATGATAGTAATAGACAATAGTGTAATTTTATATTTCTCATTTTTAAAAAAAAAAATTAAAAAGACAATTAATATTTCTATAATCCTTCTCTCTTTCATTCCAAATTTCCTATTTTTCAAATCCTTTTACTAACCATCCTTCTCATCACAGGATCGACACACATTAGTAAGATGAGGGTTTTTATATTTTTGGATATATTGAAATTAACTATTGTTCATATTCCAAATTTCACCATGATTGTTTCACCTTTACGCTTATGTTGCTCAAGTATTTTTTTTTTTTTTGTTAACAACCTTTTCTATATTTCTTTATCTACCCAATGCACATGTTATTTTACTAATTTTGGCCTTTTGATCTCTTTTTTTTTTTCTCACTTAATATTTGGTTCAAGTTGCTTTCCTTTTCTACAAGTTAATAATCATTTTTGTAACTTGGTAAAAAACAATGTAGTAGACTCAAGCCACTAGAAGTACATCTGTGAATTTTTGTTGAGGGATTAGTAGTTGTAGTACCATTAATTGGTTCGTGTGTAGATGATAAACCTAATAGAAGTTTCAGTAAATTTTGATTAGAATTATACTTGATATGTTCATGTTTCAAAAATTGGATGTTTCTCTGTATATTTTAGTTACTAATTCATGGTTGTTTCATATTTATATGGGTTTGTTGTGCAACTGTTTAAGAAGGCAGTAAAGTTTGTTATTTACCCGAGTCGGTGAACACCTTGACAAGCTCTCTGCAACCAAATGTCTGCTACTAAGATTCATGGACTTTGAGGTGAAACTTTGTTGTGCAGACTTTATTTTCTTTGAGGATCTAGATCACTAATAATTTGTTTTTCTAATAAATTTACCTTGCATTAATTTGTTTTTCTTCTAATAAATTTACCCTGTTTCCATATTTTAATTTTTGGGGTCCAAGAACTTGACCTCTTTTGTTTTCCTTTTCATTTGTTTGGGGTTGCAACTCATTGGGTTGCTTCTTATTTTTATGTGATGTACATTCAGTAATATATGTTGAAAGATAAGCTCGAGAAGTAGGGTATCACTATGGAACAAAGATATCACTATGGAGACAAGTAAGGGCAAAATGTTCATTTACAAATTATTTGATTTGTCGTGAAGTTAACATTTATAGTTTGTTTGAAATATGGCTTTTCTCCTACTCTCATTTTAGGCCAAAACAAATTTTTCCTTTATGAGGTAGGTTGGGAGGTTTCTTTGAAGCAACAATGGATTGTTGTTTGAAATGTGAACCTATTATTTGAAATGTAACTTTGGATGTAGCTATTCTGGAAAGGGGTGGTCTTTGATGCTTTGAGGGTGTTTCTGTTACTTGAAGTTCTGCTATTGAAACACAAGTCCTGACCCATTTCAGGTGCTTCATCTTACCCATTTCAGTATGCAGCTTCATCTCACTATGTATTCTCATTTGTGCATGTAGGAGCTTTTAAATCACACATTTCTATTTGGGGTTTATCAATAATTTACATGCTTAGATTTTATAAACTTTGCTCTTTTAGCTCTTGCGGTTTGTTGAACTGTTATTGAGGGGAAGTCCTTATAATATAATGCTTGATGCATGTAGTAGAAAATGATTCTTTAATTTCTTTTAACCTTTTAATGAATATCGGATTTTTATGTGTTTCCTAATGCTAATGGTGATTTGCATTTGACATATTTGTAGTTATGAAACAAGTTTCATGATATTTTATTCCTAGAGCTAGGCAACAGGAAACTCAAGAACTGATGTTTTATTCCCATATATCTAACAAAGCTTCATGTCTATAAGTTAAGAACTCTTACTCATGGGAATAATCCACTATAGTATTTTCTCAAATAGTATATTTCAATTCTTGACTTCCTCAATGTTTTAGTTTTTGTGATTTGCAATTTCTGATATTGCTGCTCAATATATTTTGCTATACTTATTTCATTTTGTAATGTTGCTTGCAGTCTTTGTCAATGTCGTCTGACACTTATGAACCCAAATTGGAGTCTACTTAAGTAGTTAAGCTTATTAAAGTAGTTAGTGAGAGGTAAGTTACAATACTTAAAAAAGTATAGGACTTAGTAATCTTGCCTTATGCTGATTGTCACATTTTCTAATTAATTTTAGCTTTACTTTTCCTTTTCCTTTTGGGGTCTTCTTTTTGCCTTTCTTTCTCTTGGTTACCTACTTACCCGATGCTTTTTTGCATTTTGGGCTTCTTCATTTCACTTTATAGTTGCTTCAGAGATTCTCCTTCTACTTAGTATGACATATGCTTATTTATGTTTTCTTTTATAGGATTGAAATCATTGTTTCAAAAATTTGGACCCATTAAGTTTCATTTGCTAGATAAAACTTATTTTTGTTGATGAATCTTTTTGTCCATCAGAAACTTGAGCACTAAATTTGGCTTTAAAACCATAATGATGATGAATCTTAAATAAGAACTGAGGTGATCATACAATGTAGTCATAATGTCTTCCACTATTCTCTAACAAATAAATCTAATCAATATTTTATTTGTTAGTTTATTTAAACAGAGAGAAACTGTGATGGCTGATTTATCATTGCTTCTTGCTCTATCTACAAGAATAGAAAGCTTTAGATTGCTTGGCAACCTGTGATCATGTGATTGACTCGAACTATTTTTTTCAAGGCAAAACAATATTGATGTTAATCGTTTCATAATGCTAATATCAAAGACAAAGAAAGTGTATTAATATATTCTCATCCCCATGTCATAGATTTGAAATTATTCCCCAAAATGAATGCATAGACATTTTTTTTCTTCCAAATGTTATCTTCATTGTGCAGTTTGCAAAGTTAAGTTAATTAATGGCCCTAGGGTTGACTAACCGGTATTTTGACTTTTCTTCTGAATAGGATTAAGATCCTATGCCATGATATCAATGTTCATATTAACACCGTGTATCCCAAAAATAAAGGTAAGAACAAATCAATTCTTTAAGAGACAATGAATTAACTTATTATGTAGTCTGCATTTTTCATGTCATTTCTTATTGTAATTTATATTTGTTTTTCTACTCAGATTTCTTCTCAATTTCCCTTTGGCCTTGCCTTTTTCATGTCCACCACTACATCTTTTATGATCAAGGCATGATGATGCTGTGTCTATGCCTTTAAGTAAGTAGCTTAGAAGTAGACAAATCACAAATACACTAATTGAGTTAATATACGACTAACAATTTATTTGTTGTAGAAGGAGGTGCAAGGATGTTTGCAACCTTTATTTCTTACTTTAATATAATATAATATAATTATAATTATATTATTGAGTTATTCTTCAGGTTGTTCAGTTGGGATCAAACATTTCATGTTTCCTCTATCATGCTTAACACCTCTTCATTTGACATAAGAAATCAAAAACCTACACCTGTTCAGTTGGGATCAAGGATTGAAGGTTGCAACATTGATAATGATGTGATGTACTTAATCAAAAACATATATATATATATATATATATTCATTTTTAATTTGATGTACTTAACCATATCGATGGATTTATATAAATATTTAATCATAAGGTTCTATATCCCTTTTAATGTCTTTTTTTTTAAATCTGAATTATTTGACATTTAAAAAAATTATGTTCCTTTTATTTATTAATTATACGTGACTATATTTATTATTTATCTTTATCTATTCACAATCATAAGTTTGAAGGGATAAAAGTAATGGCTTAGTATACTTTGATTACATTTGTTCTATGTAGAATTACAGATAAAGAAATGACATCATGATTGAAAAACTTTTTTTTTTTTTTTTTTGACACAGTGATTGAAAAACTTGAACAATTGTTTTTTTGTTTTACTAGAAGCCTTTGATTTTAGTAATCTTATTTATTTTTCTTCGATATTTGTTATTGCTTGATATTGATCATCATCAAACTAATTTAATCGAGTGATTCTACATAATATATATTGCTTATTGTCTTTTTGAGAAACATTTGTTATGTCAAACTTGATGTAAACCTGATTCTTCGAAATCATCAGATTCAACTATTGATATGCCTCCTAAGGGAATTGACCTTCAATTGGACACTTAAGTCTCAAAGAAAACTAATAAAGGATCAAGTGTTATGGTAAGTTTAAATTTTCCAATCTCAATTGTGTTTTATTTTTGTAATACCTTTTCCACTTAACTAGAAAATGTTCATGATATTATATTTATTCATTCACAATTTCTATTTTTTATTTTAGCACTTCCCACAACAAATTCGAAAATGTTTTATTTCAAAATTGCTTAAAAGTATTATTTTGGTTGATGTTGACAATAATGTGGAATATGTTTGCGATCTTATTACGACACACCGAAACAAATGGGAGAATTACAATGGGATGGTACAAATATGAAAAGGATAGCAACCTTAGTATCACAGAGAAATTAAGCTTTGAAATTCAAAATCTTCCAGAATGTCTATTCGTGAGGATGCTAAGGAGAGACGGCGAAAGAAATTGTTAAAACATCGGAGTAGATATTAAAACTTAGATGTTTGTGTTAGGATTTCATTTTTTATTTGTACAAAATTGCTATTTATTTAATCTATTGGTTACTCAAACTTGCAAAACAATTTGACAACTATTCTACTACTTATATAATTGTAATTTTTAACTAATCATAATTTAAATATTCAACTTTTTAAGAGCTTTTATTTTTAGAAACTTCTGATTTTGTCCCACAGCAATAATACTATTACGTTTTTTTTGTTGTTCTACCTATGTTTTTAGAACACTGAACTTTTAAAATTTTAATTTTGGTTTGAACACTAATTGTACCACGTAACGCGATTAACCCGTGCGGATGCACGGGTATGTTACTAGTTTTTCAATACAAATGATAGTAATAGACAATAGTGTAATTTTATATTTCTCATTTTTAAAAAAAAATTAAAAGACAATTAATATTTCTATAATCCTTCTCTCTTTCATTCCAAATTTCCTATTTTTCAAATCCTTTTACTAACCATCCTTCTCATCACAGGATCGACACACATTAGTAAGACTGCGCATACAACATTATTTGTGATCCAATTTTCCTGACTTGACGTGATTATGATTCACCCAGAAAAACATTGCCGCAATAGTATACCATCCGATCCAATTTTCCTGTAACTAAACCATCCTTAGTCATAGTTATGCACATGATTTGTTTATTTAGGAAAGTAAGGCTACACATGGAAAATTGGAGCACTGCCGTAATCTCTTTTTTTAATTGCTAGCTTCATTTCCACCCAATTGGGCGGCAAATGAAAGCAACCTGCAGAAAATCACGTCAGTTTTCATCAGTTAAAGCGGAATACTGAATTCCCATGCCATATATCAAGTTGCAATTCTTCTCGCTTCCCTCGTTCCATTTCAAGCCAAATACCAGTACCACATTAAATAAAAGCCTGCATGAACCGTAGAGCAGTTGAAAAAATGGCACAAATGTGGGATATAATTTAAGCCTTTCACACAAAGAAGTCGAGGGGAATAATAATGGAGCCGTCCCAATGTTGTAAATATATAATTTCACAATTGGTTTTTAGGACTTGTTTTGTAATACCACCTCGGTTGTGAGGTTAGTTTAGTCTTTTTGCTTTTATCAAGGGATATAAAATCCCTCTCGGTGTAACCGTATTAACCAACTTTTCAATAATATTTTGTTTTACGTTTTACGCGCGCTTTCCGTCGTTATTCTTGCGTTCTCGGCTAGTGTATTACGACTAAGACCTCGTCGTCTTCTCATCTCGGTTTAGCATCAATGATAGTGATGATGCATTGACATGGTATCTAGAGCTGCGTTTTAGAGGGATCTTGGGGAAACACGAGTGAAGTGATTCTTCGGTGAGGTGTGTGCATTCGATCTTGTTATTGTAATTCACATCGGATTGCAAATCAAGATCAAACGAAATCGTCTTTCTTGATTTCGTGGGTTAGGGAAACACGAGAGATTGAGTGATCAGAGTGAAAGAGAAGATGAACGACGGTAACGGTGGATTGAACACGAAGCTTCCGGTGTTCGACGGGAAAAATTGGAATCGGTGGTCGATTCAAATGAAAGTTCTTTTTGGCGCGCAAGATGTGTGCGAACTGGTGGAAGACGGCTACACACCAGTAGGTGAAGGTGCAACGGAGGCACAGCGAAATGCGCAAAGGGAGACAAGGCTTTGTTCTACATTCATCAATGCGTAGATCACAAGGTGTTTGAAAAAATCTCAGAGGCAACCACGGCGAAGGCTGCGTGGGATATACTTGTTCGAAGTTATGGTGGAGATGCTACTGTGAAAGAAGTGAAATTGCAATCACTACGAAAACAATACGAAAATCTGAACATGAAGAGTGATGAAAGAATTGCAGACTATATCACGCGTGTGGTTACAATCACCAACGAAATGAAGCGTAATCGGTGAAACAAGAATCAAGAAATGATCGTGAAAAGGTACTTCGTTCCTTAACTCCAAAATTTGATATTATCATGGTAGCAATCCAAAGAATCTAAGAACACTAGTGTAATGAAGTTAGATGAATTACAAAGTAGTTTAGAAGCACATGAAACACTTGTAATTGATAGGGATGTTCAAGTTGAAATCGAACAAAAGGCAATCGCAAGCACAAGTCTTTAATAAAGGTGGTGGAAACAAACCGAATTGGAAAGAAAATAAGTGGAAACAAAAGAAACAAGAGTGGCTTGCTAAGAACAATAAGAAAGAAACTGGTAGTAGCAGTAATAATAGTGATAAGGGAGGACCACCTGGAAAGAACTCTAAGAATCCAAACAAGAAAGGAAATTTTGATAAAAGAAAGGTTCAGTGTTTCAATTGTGATAAATTCGGCCACTTTGCCGATGAGTGCTGGTCGAATAAAGAGAAAAAGAAGGAAGAAGCTAACATAGCGCAAGGGGATTCTGATGAGGAACCCGTGATCTTGATGGTGACAACAAATGAGGAAGGGGTGATTACAGACATGTGGTACCTCGACACAGGGTGCTCAAATCATTTGACTGGAAATAAGAGGTGGTTGATCAATTTTGATGGCAGCAAGAGAACAAAGATCAGATGTGCTGATGGTGAGTACTTGACAGCAGAAGGTATGGGTGACATTCTGGTACAAATGAGTGATGGCTCAAAGGTGTTGATTGAGGATGTGTGGTATGTACCAGGGGTGAAAAACAACTTGATGAGTGTTGGCCAACTGCTAGAAAAGGGATATTCAGTGAATATGGAGGATAATGTGATGACCCTGTTTGTTAAAAATAAGAAAATGATCTTCAAGGCTCCACTTGAGAAGAACAGAACCTTCAAAGTGAAGATTGAAGCTGGTGAAGCTCAGTGCTTGAGTGTTACAAAGGCTGAGGACGAGAGTGCATTGTGGCACAAGAGGTATGGTCATCTCAATTATGCGAGTTTGAGTCAATTGCAATCCAAAGGACTTGTACTCGGCATTCCAAAGGTAACTGCTAGTAGTGTAGCTTGTGAAGTGTGCATGAAGAGTAAACAATCTAGATTGCCCTTTGCATCAGAATTACCTCCAAGAGCAACACTTGCCTTGGGTGTGGTACATTCCGATGTGTGTGGACCATTTGAAGTTCCTTCCTTGGGTGGAAACAAATATTTTGTGACCTTCATTGATGAGTTTACAAGAATGATCTGGGTGTATTTGATTAAACAGAAAAGTGAAGTCTTTGATCAGTTTAAAAGGTTCAAGGCATATGCAGAAAAACAGAGTGGCTGCAAGGTGAAAATATTAAGGAGTGATGGTGGTGGAGAGTATAGCTCCACCGAGTTCAAAAGTTTTTGTGACGAGCAGGGCATAGAACATGAGGTCACGCCACCCTATACACCTCAACACAATGGAGTAGCTGAGAGGAGGAATAGGATGATACTTGATATGGTAAGATGCATGCTTAAACAGATGCAACTACCAAACACTTCTATGGGGTGAGGCTGTGGCAACTGCAGTATACATACTGAACCGATGTCCAACAAGGAGGTTGAAGAATAAGGTGCCTTTGGAGATGTGGAGTGGTGAGAAACCTGATGTAAGTCACTTGAAGGTATTTGGCACCCTATGCTACAAGCATATACCGGATGCTAGGAGAAGGAAGTTAGATGACAAGAGTACTCCAATGATATTTGTAGGATATCATTCAACAGGTGGCTACAAATTGTATTGTCCGACAACCAACAAAGTGGAAGTTAGTAGAGATGTGATTGTAAAAGAACAAGAAAGTTGGAATTGGAATTCAAATGGAGTAACATCGGTTGACATTGACAGTGCAATACTTGAAGAAGATCATAGTGAAGTACCAAAGACAGGAGAGGTACCGGGCTGTGAATGAAATTGAACAACAAGGAATGATTCGGCGACGACTGGTCCGATGATGAAGTTCCAAAGACAGGCGTGCCACGAGAGCAGAGAAACTTACCACCTCGGCCACCGATTATGAGCTAATTGCGGGCGATTTGATAGACAATGATGGTGATTTATCGCATTCGCACTAGTAGTCGAGCATCGAGCCACTTAGTCATACAGAAGCAGTGAATTAGATAAGGTGTGGAAGGCCGCAATGATTGAAGAATTGAATGCAATTGAAAGGAATAAGACCTGGGAGTTAACTGTGCTACCTCCAAACAAGAAACCGATAAGTGTGAAGTGGGTCTTCAAAGTGAAACTGAAGCCGGATGGATCAGTGGCAAGACACAAAGCTCGGCTTGTGGCTCGTGGATTCCTGCAGAAGGAAGGTCTAGATTACAAGGAGGTATTTGCGCCTGTAGCTAGACATGAGACAATAAGATTAGTGATAGCTCTAGCATGTAGTAGGGGATGGACTATACTACATCTAGATGTTAAGTCGGCATTTTTGAATGGTGCGCTAGAGGAAGAGGTTTATGTGACACAACCACCGTGCTTCGAAATAAAAGGGAAAGAACAAATGGTGTTTAAGCTGAACAAGGCTCTATATGGCCTTAAACAAGCTCCAAGAGCTTGGAATAAGAAAATAGATGCCTTCTTTGGAAGCTGTGGATTTAAGAAGTGCAGTGTCGAATATGGAATATATATGAAAACATCTAGCCGAGGTAAAATGATCCTAGTTTGCCTCTACGTAGATGACATATTGCTAACCTAGGGATCGTGTGAAACCGAGGTGAATACTGTGTGAAGGAAAGGTTGATGTCCGAGTTTGAGATGAGTGATCTCGGGAGAGTTGTGTACTTCACGGGAATGGAATTCCTTTATACTCCTAAAGGAATAGTGTTACATCGTAAGAAATATGCAATAGAAGTCTTTCAAGAGGTTTGAAATGTTTGATTGCAAGCCTGTTCTAACACCAGCCGAGGTAAATCAGAACCTGACGACTGATGTTGATGGAGAATGTGTAGATCCGACCTTGTTTAAGCAATTGGTTGGTTCGTTAAGGTACATGTGCAATAGTAGACCGGATATATGCTATGCTCATCGTGTTGTTAGCAAGTTTATGGAGAAGCCAAAATGATACACTACTCTAAGCAACTACTAGAATACTAAGGTACTTGAAGGGAACTTTGAAGTATGGTTTGTTGTTTCCTGCTAAACCAGATCAGAATAGCTGCAAGTTACTTGGGTATTCCGACTCGGATTGGTGTGGGGATAAGGTCGACAGAAGGAGCACTACGGGTTACATCTTCATGTGTTTTGGAGCACCAATCTCACGGTGTTCGAAGAAGCAACAACCGATGGTCGCATTGTCGCGTCCGCAAGCGTAATACATAGAAAAGTGCTCACGCATGCCAAGCTATTTGGCTTAAATCAGTCATGACAGAGTTGAGGCTTGAGAGCAAGGAGCCGATTAAACTCATGATTGATAACAAATCGGCAATAATGCTTGCCAAGAACCCAGTTTCACATGGGAGAAGCAAGCACATAGAGACCAAATTCTACTTCCTGCGTGAACAGGTTGAGAAGAAAGTACTTGAAGTCTGCTACTGCAACACTCAAATGCAGGTAGCAGACATATTCACCAAAGCGTTGAAGGCCGAGCAGTTTGTGAAGCTAAGGAATGACCTAGGCGTTGAAGCATTCGACTGAGTGCCGAGGTGTCAAAATCTCGGATTTCCGCGGTGTTAAAGCTGTCGTTTGCCGAGGTGTTAAGGTCGTCTGCTGCGTCGAAGTGAATATCCGAGGTGCTGAAGTTTTGGACTATGTTTGGTTCATTGATTTCGACTAGTCATAGTTCATGTTACTGTAATTGTTGTTTTGATTGTGAAATTAAGGGAGGATGTTGTAAATATATAATTTCACAATCGGTTTTTAGGACTTGTTTTGTAATACCACCTCGGTTGTGAGGTTAGTTTAGTCTTTTTGCTTTTATCAAGGGATATAAAATCCCTCTCGGTGTAACCGTATTAACCAACTTTTCAATAATATTTTGTTTTACGTTTTACGCGCGCTTTCCGTCGTTATTCTTGCGTTCTCGGCTAGTGTATTACGACTAAGACCTCGTCGTCTTCTCATCTCGGTTTAGCATCAATGATAGTGATGATGCATTGACACCCAATGCAGAGTATGTACTGCCATCTATGACACAAAATCAGAAGTTTATATTGCATCTCAACAAGTCAATGCAAACCATCTCATATTTATCTCACTTCCCATTACTATCGCTGTCTTTCAATTTTTTTTTAATTTCATATAAATGGGAAGCCAAATTTGTGCAGGGGTAGATGTAAAACTAGTTGCAAATTTAAAAAAAAAAAAAAACACACACACACACACATATATATATATATATATATATATATATATATATATATATATATATATATATATATATATATATATATATATATATATATATATAAAAGATTCATACTTTGTTAAAAAATCCAATCAAATTAGAATAAGCCAAATGACAATACTGTCTTAACAAATTTAAAATTAACGTCGCCACACTAACTATATTTTTTCTAATTTCAAATGAACTGTAATGGATTTTTAAAGTTTGTAAAAAAAAATTATTTTTATTGATAAACCGAGTATCTGTGCAAAGTTGAAGAGACTAATCTCTTGAGTCGGATAGGATCACATTGGCCCGTACCTCAAAAGATTTAACACTACTGCATGCCGAAGGCTAGATTTGATCTCAAGACCTTGGTTAAAAATTTATCAAATATGTTTGTTGAACTAATATTTTATTGTATTAAAAAAGTACCCTCATAATAATAATTTAATAAATTTAAATGTTTTAACAAGTCAACTATATCTTGTGAGATAAAATAGACTCTGTTTTCCCACTTGCAAATTACCATTAATTGTCTTTAATTGGATGACCCCATTGCACAAATAGTACACTCAATTGATATTCCAAGTGGTGGAAAATAGTTGTAACTATTTCTTTAGTTCACATGTAAGATATTTGTAGTAGAAGGTTTTTTTTTTGATAATCAATGAAATTAAAGAAGGCACAAAGGGTGCCGCAACCCTTACATCGGTTGTCTAGGGGGCCTCGTTAAAAACTCCAAGGGCCAAAACTCATTGGGAAAAAAGATCCGAGGAGAAAAGAGTACCCCCATAAAGTAGTAGAAGGTTGTTATATATAATGCAACATCTAGATTTGTTTGTCATTTGGTAGCCAATGTTCCACTTAGTTTCATAGGATCAGTCTGTCAACCTACGATATTGGTTACACTATTTTTTTTAGAGTCACTTCATATTTGCCCAAAATGTATCGACAAGTTGAAAACCTTAAAACAAAATTCAGCCTTAACCAATCAAAACCACTAACGAGTGGTAAATTTCAAATAGGATCTACAAAACAGTCAACAAGCGAAGACAACCAGATAGCTAAGCTAACCCATCTTCCAGTCACAAAAGTAAGCATTATTACTACTTATAGTGCATACATTTTCAACATATGGTAGTATATCTATTGTCGTTGGACTAAAATTTTGTTTACATGCAACGAATACTGAAACTGTTAGACATGGATTCTCATTCAACAAAATGTATATCATTCAACAGTCACCTACCCTGCTACATAAGTCGCCAAGGGGTTTTACACTAATTTCACGCCTTACGAAAGGTATATCATTCAACAATCATTGACTCTAATGATACCATATAGTTGTATAACATATAATTTATTTTTTCCTACAGATTCTCCACGGCAAGCATCACACGCACACATTATTGATCGTCCCAAGTTTTCCATCCCAATAACCGAAATGTCCCCTGTATCTGATATCACTAATGGTTTGTTATTCTTTCACTCAATCACGTTTTTATATTCATAAAATTCTAAGCATTCTACGTACACTCTATTCTTCTTATATTTCCCATTTATTATTCAACACTCCTTAATGTTAAATTCACCATTCGCTAAAATAGCAAATAATTCAACAAGTGGTTCCTAAATTGTTCCTATTCAAATAGAAATTATAATACAATATAGCACTTTACTGGCTACTCAATCCCGTGTGTAGCGACCGAAAAATCCGAGGAAAGGATTCTTCGAAGTTCGAAAGGAAGCCGCCACCAAATTTTAGTTTAAGGGCAAATTCGGAAAATCCCTTTTAGTTTTAGGATAAGGCAAGTTTAAAGGTTCGGGAGTCGTTATGCGTGGGGAAGGTATTAGCACCCCACGACATCCTTCGTCTAATTATTTATGGTTTATTAATATTTACCCTTTTTATTTATGGTTAATTAAATTTTTAATTTTTAGTGCTTGACAAGAGTGGACTCTTGCTCCTACGTACCTCCGGATGCAATGGAGGAATCAAAGCTACGTAGTTCTTCCTGAAAAAGGTTTGTTGGTTGGTGTTTTTTTAGTGTAGGGGTCCTAGGACTCCTTGAACTGCATAACTCATCGATTCTAGGACGACGACTAACCCGATTGTACAACCGACTTAGTCCCCTACTTTTTGAAAGTATTTTTGAGGTTTTTTGAAAGAAGTTTGTTTGATGTGAGGTGAGTTGGTTTTAGAATAGGTATTCTAGAACTCCCGAACTGCATAACTCATTAGTTCTAGAACATTGACTAACTTGGTTGTACAACCGACTTAGTCTCCTATTTTTAGGAAAAGTGATTTATTTATTTACTTATAAGTTTTTAGGATTCTTGAATCTGATGTACTCATTTGTCCTAGGATGATGACTAACTTGGTTGTACAACCGACTTAGTCTTTTATTTGATTTTGAAGAAATAAACTAATTTGTGCATAAAAAAAGACAAAACTGATAATTAATAAAGACTAGGCTAAAAAAAATAACTATATACATAAATAAATATGAATAGATATATAAATAAACAATAAACAAATAAATAAATGATAAATAAATATCATAAGTATATTAAATCAGGAGTTTGTCCATAGAGGCGTCCACGTAGGACCAATTAAAAAATGTCACGCACATCTCAAAATAAATAGGTGGCATCCACATCAGCTTCTGATTTACTCTTAACGGTCACGATTTAAACTTAAAGCCACACAAACAAAACGAACAGCTACAATTTATTTAAATTTCGACTGCATTAACTTCCAATAACCTTTCAATGGTACTGTTCTGATTTAATCCTACTTATGCGCCAAGTTGGTCAGACTTGGTAAGGAATTCATTTCACCAACCTGGAGAAATTAATCAATTAAATGCAGCAGTTTTTTTTTAATTAATAATTGACTACCATATTACCTAAATTAGCGCATAAGTAGGAAGCCAATATGGCCTGACTTTGAAAGAAATTTATTACGGCTACCTTCAGGAATTAATCCAATAATTTCAACATTGTTTTTAAATACAAACGTGCACATAAGTAGCAATTGAAGCACCCACCCATATAGTTTTGGCCAATTTTGAATCCTCACTTTTCGGAAATTCAATTCGAATATCATCGGCCTCATAAAATATTTTGGGTTTTTTTTTTTAATTTTAAATTCAAAATCAAAATTTTAGGAATAGTAATGCTGTCATTAGGAAAAAATTATTTTGGGTTTTTTTTGTTGCAATAAGTACACACTTGCCTAAGAATACCTGAAAAATATACAGTTAGTTCAAGGCTTAGAATACCTACAGAAAATCACAGATGGCAGCTGCAAACAAACTTCCACTAGCTCCTCCCAATAAAGTTGAGCCTTTGGTTGTCATCGACCCAGACCATGACACTTCTCCTATCATGGTCAGAGTACTAAGAAAGTGGCGTGTTTTTGGGAACTACGGAAGCAACACACCTGTTTTAGAGATGCTATTTATACCTGAATATTACGCAGATCTGCGATCTGAATTTTTTGTGCACGTGAAATTTAATTATAAATCAAGTTATATGAGATAACTCTTGATGTATGACATTTGCCCCAGATCTGCGACATTTTATTAGTTTGACTGAAAAAGATAACCAAATACCAATTACAAATTAGTTACTGTGTCTATTCATACTCTAATTTGTAAGTATATCTTATCTTAACTATATTAATTCATGAGCTGTCCATGTAAGTGTCCACATAGGACCTATAGAAAAATGACACGCACATTTCACATAAAATGCGTGCACTACAGCTGGCACTTCACACGCAACTGTTGATCAAGTGGACAGATCTGCAAGCATATCAGCATTAACCCTAAAATAAACGGCACAGATCCCTTTGATTGAAACAATAAGAAAACTGGCATCTTTAACCCCTGCCTATAAACGCAATAGAGCAAAAAACATCATATTAAATGTCAATTATAACACAATGAATTAGATCCAAAATTCATGGATCCAAATTTCACTGTTGACCAATGACCCATCTTGCACAGGAAGCCATCGAATTATAATTAAAAACGCTGGACACGAAGACATAATAGTGCAAAACTTAATTCGTAAAAACGATCGCAAAAATAGATGTGCATGATGAATATTTCTCAGACTTCCTCTTATATTATGAATATGTCAACCTCCGTTCTTTGCAATCTGAATTCCCATTTGAGGTAGTCCTTTAAATATTCAGTTGTTTTATCTTTCTTTTACTCTCCATAGTGATATACCTGCATCAATCATCCTAATATTCAATTTATCTGAATAGGTGCAGCAATCTCGACAAGTTGTCATCGCCCATATCGTTTTTTTTTTGATACAAAATCGCCCATATCGTTGAAGTTGTCTATACGAATGCGTAAGTTTAATAAACGTGCATGGATTATGCACTCTGTGATTTAATCAGATAACTTTAGCACTCTGTGTAGGATTATTGATTTCCTTGAATATTTGGCTAAAAGAACCTTTGTTTTTAATGCAGTTACTGAGTTGGTCTTTTGATCCAAATTACATGGTTAGAGGTTTTGTTGTTGACAAAATGAGAGGCAACATCTTGAAGGTTAAGATCAACTAGATGTATTATACCCCTACATTTTTATCTGGGAAAAAATATATAAGAAAATTGCATGGATTCTTTTTGAATTTTTTTTTTTATTAATTGTTTTATCACTTCATGTATATAGATGAACTGCCACAAATATGTGAAATAACTTGGGATGGATTAAAAGAGTTTTTGAAAGAAGATAAAGTTGAGACCTACAAAAATATTTTAGTATGTGCTCCTTTTGATGGGCCAGACTATGCTTTAATTGAGACACTCTTTTCACTTTCGGATGCCTGTGTATTTAGTTGACAAGCAAGTGAGTGAGGAGAATAAATTCTCTCTGATAATAGTTTATTGTCATTTGATCATTACTCAAAGCTTTGTTGATTAGTGATTTTCTATCAATGTATGAATTTGCTAGGTATGCCTTAAAGAAAGCTACTGATATTGCCTTTCTTTCTATATACAGGAATGATGCTAGAAAAAGACAAAGTACAAGGAAGAGATCAATATGGAGCAAAGTTGTTTCTATGATCATTCTTTTTCTTCTTATGTCATTTGAACTACTATACTGCTTTGAATTGACTATCATTGTCTTGGTTCATAAACCTTTCAACTTGCTCAATATATTTTTTTGGGGTAAAAGGTTTATTTTATTTTAACATTTTAGTCATAATATTCTCCTTTGAAGGTGGACCTCAATTTTCATGGTTTAAGGTCTTTCAAATAATCCAATGTTGCAACTATGTGTGTAGGTGTGTATCTTTATAATGCCAAAAGAAGCTTTACATCATACCTGTTTCCGTGTTTTCATTGGAATCTGTATGTATCATCATTCAATTGTTTTAATCGTGCAACTTCAATGTGATAGAAGTACTTTGGTGTTTCTTTTTCGTGTGAGTTCTCTGAAACAATTCACGAGGGATCTGCAGAGTAGATTCTAAGTTTTTGACATTTGCTAATTGCCTTAAAATATGCTTTCTAGGAGCTTATTCAACCTTTACATGATAATAATTGATGCCTTAAGCTACTTTCATTTTCATATTGGCTGATACAAATTATAGTCTACCTAACTCGATATCTGATTCATAGCTTCCAAATATCTGATTGTGACTTCATATTTTGTTCAACAGAGGAGAAAGTTAGTTTGTCATTTCTAACTTTCTCATATAATTGTTTTCTTTTAGTTGTACCATTGGTCTCTTTCAGGCCCAACTTTTATCTTTACATTTGCTTCCTTGATAAATGTTGTCTATATCTGCATATGAATGTCATATGTTGTTTTTTAATTTTTAAACTTTTTTAATTCCTTTTTTTAATAGGCTCACATGGATGATGGTGTCTCTAACGATGATCTATTGGAAACTGTTCAAGTTGCAGGGACCCATCTGCCAAATTTATTTGTCTCCATCAAGACTAAATCTTTTGAACTCTTTTAGTGTGTGCCAACCCTGTGATGAAAGAAATTATAATTAAGATGACAATAGTCATCTCAAGTATCATTATTGTGATCTAAGAACTATCTTAGGTACATTGGTCTTAATTTCTAGAGTTGTGTTTGAGTTTTGTGATCGCTTATAGCATATTCAATGCATTATCTATATTTTTAACCTTTCTCATTATCTTCTTTTTATTATCTATTAGTACTCAGCCATTACTAACTCTATATTATTAGGTAATTCTCTCAATTCATACAGTATAGTCGACTATATAACTATGTCAAAAAAAATATTCATTTTGATTGGCTTTATATTCAACTATAATCGATAATATCGCCTCTTAGTGTTAACAAAATAGCCTACATTGTCATTCAATAGATAATAACTACAATTTTGACAAGCAAGACAAACAAGTACGCACATTGTGAATCAATTCAAGTCATATTTGTTAAAATTAAAAGCTAAATTATTGTAAGATGGATTTTGATGCGCACGTGATGCAACCAATACCCCAACTTTTGATACTTCATCATATAACCGATTGTTGGAACAATAACTATTGTTTCTAAGTATTCTTGGCGTAAGAACAAACTAAAGCATACGATTTGAGGAGGGTAATCAATCGGTGATTTATTTAGAGAGCGTTGCTCTTACTTTGAAAAACAGTCGATATATACGCGTTTGATAAATTTTGGGTTTCTCATCTAATGATCTTGGAAATTTGCAACACAAGTCGTGAACCCTTTTAAATAGACACAATATATTTTTAAAATAAAAAGTATCAAAGATAATTTAATATAACAAAGTAAGATATCATAAAAATACAATATTTGATATACGTTTATTAATATTTGTTATTAGTTATACACACAAATCCAAAAATTATTTCTTAATAGCATTTGATATGAGTATATTTTAAAAAATAAACAAAATTCATATATTATTATCCAATATAATTACTTTAAATTATAATTGATGACGAAAATCTTATATTTTTTAAGAAAATGCATTGAATTTGTATTTTGAATTACTTATTTTCTCTCTCTCTCTCTCTCTCTCTCTCTCTCTCTCTCTCTCTCTCTCTCTCTCTCTCTCTCTCTCTCTCTCTCTCTCTCTCTCTCTCTCTCTCTCTCTCTCTCTCTCTCTCTCTCTCTCTCTCTCTCTCTCTCTCTCTCTCTCTCTCTCTCTCTCTCTCTCTCTCTCTCTCTCTCTCTCTCTATATATATATATATATATATATATATATATGTGTGTGTGTGTATAATATGAAAGGTTATCAAGATTTATATCTTTTAAAATACTTCTATTGTATTAGTTAATTTTGAACTTAAAAGTTCGTTAAATTTACCTATAATATTATACTAAAATAAAAATTACTATAGGGTACATTTTATAACCTAATATAAATTGTTTTTTTCTTAAATTATTTTTCTTAAATACCATTTTATAGTTTAATATAAACAAATAACATTTTAGTATATTTTTTTATATTAAGTGTCTCTACTATAAATTATATTATTGTTATACCAAATTAAAAAATCATAAATTATATCTATAAATTCTTATATTAAGTGTCTCTACTATAAATTATATCTATAAATCCTTTATGATTATTTTTAATGAAAAATATAATACGTATTTTTTTTCCTTTTTTCAAATATACCCCTTGCGAGTCTTTTTAATTTTTATTTCTAATAGTTTAATTACAACTCTTTTAATCCAAAATAAAAAAATTACATTTTTTGTTAAAATGATATGTTTACCCGTGCTGACACGGGTGACACATGCTAGTGTACATAAAAATAAACAAAATAAATACAAAACTAACCTGGACTCGACGAGTGCCGAACCGGACTGAGCAATCTGACCAGGTCAATCACGAACCGGACTCCTATCTGGTCCATTTTGACCCCAAGACCGCAGGAACCACTTTGAGAATCGAAAAGCCGACTCAAAAAGTCCAAATGATCAAAGACGGGTTTTTAGTGAAATGAGCCGCGAACGCTTTGACCCAAAAGATCACTTAACCCGCCAATGATCCCCCCTCTAATCTTCACCTCTCAACCCCTTTTATATCCAATTGCTAGGGAGCTCTTGTTTCTTGTGAGCAATGTGGGACTAAAACAAGGTAGAGAAAGCAATTCCCCTTTAAAACACAATTCCGCTTTTTCTCAAACTCACACCGTAAAATTGCGATTCCGGATTCGTTAACCGTTGGATCGTCTTTCTTTTTTGACAGTAGGTTCGTGAGACATATATATACGCTTCCACCGTTCGGATTGTTGAAACGAGGTCTGATGAGAGAGAAATTGCCTTCGCAATAGCTGCAGTTTTTGGTCCGTTTTTCTCAAACCTCTCATCGTAAAAGTGCGATTCCGGATTCGTTAACCGTCGGATCGTCTTCATTTTTTGACAGTAGGTTCGTGAGACATATATCTCCACTTTCACCGTTCGGATCGTCGAAAAGAGTTCCGAGGGAGAGAAATTGCCTTCGCAATAGAGCTGCAGATTTGGGTATTTCATTTTTTTGTTCTTATTTTGTAAGCTCTTATACAATCCGATGAGAGAGAAATTGCCTTTGCTTTTTCAATTACTCAAAGAGGGTCAAAAGGAAATAACATGTGGGATGATTGACCAATAATCAAATCATGCATCTTTATATTAATTGTGGTTGATATGCACAATTTCTACTTATCTTTTACTTGAAGACATGTAAACGTTTTTGTTGCACATACACTACTTAATAAAACAAAATAAAAATATTACAATGATATAAGAACTCGGACAAAATTGGAGTATAACACCGTGCATCGCACGGGTGAGCACCTTAGTTAAAAGAGAGAGATGGATTGATGGAATACATAAATATTAATTGTCTTTTAAAAAATGAGAAATATAAAATTACACTATTGTCTATTACCAACATTTGCATTAAGAGAAGGGAAGTGTGGTTTTTTTTCTAAATGAAAGGTGTTGGCCCGCTAATGTACACTTTCTAACTTTTGGCTGGGTGTAAATTATATATATATATATATATATATATATATATATATATATATATATATATATATATATATATATATAAATAAATAAATAGATGACTTTTTATAGACAAAAATATTCATTTTAGTAGTTTCTCAATAACACATAATCATATCATTAGTCAATATATGATGATCAAATTGTAAAAATAAATACTTGTGATCATATCAAGTAGAGATGATTACATATATTTATGTCACTCATATCACGATGTATTATTTCTTCCATGATTGTGTCACGAAAAAACATATAATTCTGTCTTTTAGTTATTGAGGTATTAAAATGTATGATATATGAGTGATAATCATGTGCGTAGTTGGTAAGATGTATCGAAAAAGTATCTGAGCAGTATCCTCAATTGGTAAGAAGTATCAAAGAAGTATCAAGTGAAATATTTTTTAAAAAAAATTAAAAAGTTATTGGATACTCTTTGGGTACATGTTTCATATTAGTCACATGAATATACTTTCTTTACTTTTTATATAACTTGAATAAAAATATTTAGTTAAATTGATTTCAAAAACCCATTAAATTGAACTTAAAGGGGTTGGCCTAATGAAGCATAATATGATTTGTATTCGGGAGGTCAGGATTTTGATCCCCATCAGTCCCCTTGAGGTGAGGAAATGTAATTCTTTTCGTAAGTGCTCAAAAATTCTAGAGGTTTTCTGTGCCATGTACCGGGACGCCATTCCTTCACACTAAAACATTTTGTGAAAAAAACCATTAAATCGACCTTTAAAATTTAACGTGTTTTGGATAAAAACATTTAGTTAAATGGATTTTAAAACCCATTAAACCGATATTTAAAATTTAACATTTTGAATGACAAAATTCAGTTAAATAGATTTTATCATTTTCAACCCATCAAACAAATATTTAAATTAACGTTCATTTGCATTGAAACAAAATTAAACAAATAAACTTACCAACGTTTATATAATTTATTTATAAATAATCATTCAATGACAATTCCTAAAATGCTTGGAACTCAATGATTTAGGCAATTAGACACATCTGGAATAGTGTTTATAGCTCTTCCATGGGCATTTCTGCAAAAAGCACGAGTCATCCTTCCTGGGATAGCAGAGACAATATGAACTTGATCAAGTATAATGTTGCCACAACCCACTGAGCTGCAGTCAAAGATAATAGCTGTGTCACGGGCAGAAGTTCCATTAATCCCACGATATGTCACGCTACTCACTTGTACAACTGATTCCTGATAATTTTCACAAAATAATTAAAAAAATGTAAAAATGTATTTTCCAAATTTCCCTTATGGGGACTTGTTCCATGAGACTAAAATTGTTATTGGAAACTAAAATCTAAATTAATTGATGGCTAATTTAGCAACAATAATATCAAATATGGTAGAAATAGTTAACATTTACTTCTACTTTAGATCACTAAAACTGTTTTTTTTTTGCTAATATTTGAAACAAGAGAGAGTAACTTTTAAATGTAAAGAAGACTATATATATATATATATATATATATATATATATATATATATATATATATATATATATATATATATATATATATATATATATATATATATATAATATATAATCACGCATCATCATGACGATATCCGAAAACGTGATCCGATCCGATCCGATAATCGGATATGTGTCGATACTTGGGACACGTGATCCCGGGAGTATCCCCTGAATTTATGTTACCACTGCACCAACCTTGTGCAGCATTTGCTTACTTATTTTGAATACAAGTATATTTATGTTTTATATTTTTAAATTTTAATTTAATTTTTATCAAGAATATCATTCTTTGTATCGTGATCTTGATTTTCAAAATTTTCCCGTGATCCATCGATCGTCGCGATCGTATCGTATCTCAGATCCGCTTTCATGTAGAACACATAGTTAAAATATGAAATACAGAGAGCTAAATGTGTACCTGCCAACGACCACTATAGTGTTGTTCTATAATTATTGGGTTGAGTACATTTATAAGTTGGATCTGTTCAAAAGTAATACGCCTTGCAAAACCTGATCCACCCTGCGAAAAATTGGAATATATGTTTGTATCTATATACCTAAAAAAAGTTTGTTTGTATATATAATCTAATTAATCTAATCTAAGTATAATACAATCAAGATAAATTATAAATATCTCTCTCTCTTTATATATATATATATATATATATATATATATATATATATATATATATATATATATATATATAGAAACACACATAATTTATGAATGAAAATAAAACATGTGTCGAAATATTATGCAATGTCACATAATCAACATATCAATAATAAATTTATATGAATTTCTCCCATCCATATATATTAGTTACTCACATTTTCTGTCTTGACTCTTGCTCCATTTGAGGTCCCGATGAAAGTACAATTCCTTACATTCACCTCTTCAACAGTAGCACGAGCTCCATTTCTACCAAGGCTACCAACACTGATAAATTGATACATTTTTTTATGAGATTCTCCAGAGAATACAATAAATGAATAAATAAATAATATTAATGCCTAATTATATTTTTGGCATTTTATATTTATTTGAAGTTTAAATTTAATATTAAAATAAGTATTCTTTTGCTTTGCCCTTACTACACCACTACTCTACAAAGGAAATTAATAGCCTTGTCACAATAGGAACAAAAATATTCTTGGACATCGACATTAAAAATAGTTTTAGGATAAAGAGGGGGAGGTTGGTGGGTTGGTCTCCCAAACTCGTCCAAAGCAAAATAAAAAAATGGTGGGTTTGGTACAGGTGAGCTGCCAAAAACATTTTTTTTAAAATGATTTAAAATAAGGGAAAATAACTCAACAGACTAACATGCTATGACCCATATATGACTCACTAGATTAGCGAGCTAGGTGGGACAAGCTATGATGGGTCGGTGAACCAAGAAAGTGAATCCAACCCACCATTTTTAGGTGGATTGATGGCCCGACCTATCAGACAAGTCTGCTTTGTTATCCCTACATAAGAGTGTGTGTGGTTTTGTTATTGGGTGATTTGCTATCTTTGAAGGGAGAATGTGAGGAGAAGGAGTGGTCCTTAGCCAATAAAAAGTGGCAATATTGGTGGATGGCCTCACCTGACTGCTGTGATAGACTTCTAATTAATGTAAGAATTCTATAAACCTAACTAGCTGATCTAACAAATTGAGAGATTTATTATATACAAGACTAATCACATGCGACTAAATGTGTGTGATTGCTAGCAAGTCCATCCCATCTATTGTGAGCGACACCACGATTATTCTTTATTACTTTAAGATTTTAGGTCTAACTCATTCTTACAAAACCAACTTGTAAGGTGCATGAGTGATGCTTTTATTTATAAATAAACACTTTTCATTAGTTTTTTCTATAGTCTATGTAGGACTTTGATTTTTTCCATACACCTCTCACACCCAACACTATTAAACTTAGTGAGTGGATAATAATTATTGGTGTGCAATGGATTTAAAATAGACTTTGATACCATCTTATAATTCTGAGTCTAACTCATCCTTACAAAATCGTCTTGTAAGGTGAGATATACCCTATTTATAAAAACTTTCCATAACTCGTCTCAACTTTATGTGAGACTTTATTTTTTTCCAATATGAAAAGGTTTGCTCTGATTTTTACCTAAGCGACAACATACAATAAAAAGAGAATGTCAGCAATTTAACTTTAGAAATACCATTTGTATATACCTTATTCCATGGCCTGGTCCACAAGTAACCCGGGTAACATTGATGTAAGTGGAGCCAGTATTGAGGGCAATACAATCATCACCTGTGGAGTTATTTTATTGGTAGAGTCACAATCACGAGGTAAAATCATACTCAATAACTCAGTCTGAAAATTAGTCTCAGTGAGCCTAAAGGCCCAAAGTTAATGAGTGGATTGCAAACAAAAAAAATAACATATTTGTTTCAAACACTAAATATTAAAATTTCATAAGATAATTAAAATAAAATTTGATTACCGCATCTTATATTTGAGTCTTCTATCAAGATATTATTGGAATTAGAAATGTCAAATCCATCGGTGTTGGGACTATTAGGAGGAGAATTAATGAAGATGTTAGAGAATGTTGCACGGCTGCACGTAGATACTGCAATATGAGCTCTTGGGGTATTAGAGATCCTCAAGCCTTTAACAATAAGATCATTGCAAGCGAGGAAAAACAATGCCTGCCCAAGATGAAAATAATGCCACAAATACTAAGAGTCACTTAAAAACAATAATTTGGGGCTCAATTTTTTATGATTTAAAATAGTTTTTACATTGTACAAAAGGCTGATTATTTGTAGATATTTTTTTATTTTTTATAATCTTATAAATAACTTTTAAAATATTTTTTCTCATTATGTAGAAAACAAAAATATTTTATACATCTACCACACCAATTATAATAAGATTATTCTTTAGAAGCAACTCAAAGGAGTTTTTCATATTTGCAGAGTGCTATAACTATGAGTGATGATTGCCTTAAATACTCTAGAATCGGTAAAGCTGGAAAAATAAATTATCACATAGAACAAAGACCATATATTTATACCACAGGTCGTTGACAATTTGGGCATTGCCACCAAGTAGAACCATCACCATCAATTTCTCCGTTGCCATCAATTAAGAGTTTGTTTACATGTCGGATGCTGATCCAATTTTGTCCGGCTATCCATGCTGCCTTAGAAGGTGCAACTATTTTCCCTTGAAGCTGTAACGAAGGAGGTGGAAAAAATATCAGTTCAGTTGATGGTGGACATAAGGAGGGGTAAGTTGACTGTATCAAATTCGAAGTCTACCCTCAATGTTAAAATATCACTTACGTTACATGTTTATTATACCGGACAATAGGCATTGACACAAAAAAAATATATCCGTAAGTTCTCAACTAAAGAAATCAAAGAAATTGTTGTTCGAATATCACGCCTCGAGTTCAACTCTAACCTCATGATTGTGTGCGTGAGTTTTCTTCTTCTAGTAAGAATTGCCACTCTGTGTATGAACCCAAAAAAAAATAGTGACACATAGCAATAGCATTGACTTTTTTAATTAAGAACATTGAAAGAATAGTTGGCACAATGCTTAATTACCAAAAATAATACTTGACACATAATACCCCAAAAAATACTTGAAAAACATATTAGTTGCAATAACATCACATTTTGTTTTCTCACATGAATAAAAGGTTCATACTCTTTATTTTATTCAACAGTTATAACTGAATTTAGTTGAATTTGGTTAATCATATGGGTAACAGACTTGGTAGCACGAGAAGAGAGTCAATTACAAATGAGTAAGAATGGAAGCTAAAATGGATTAAAACATTCGACATCATCGTGTATTCAAATCTTTAATTAAATAAATATTAGGGGAGATCACGTGAAATTTATAATTAATAATATAATCTAAATAAATTTCTAACTTTATGTTTTAACATTGAAAAAATTAAACAAATAACTAATTATTGATAAAATATTATTAGAGTGGCGATTTGCATGTACTTTGTTATTCTAAATGTTGACTTAAGAAATTCGAGCTTTGAGTAAAAAAATAAAATAAAAGAGAACACACAAATATATATATATATATATATATATATATATATATATATATATATATATATATATATATATATATATATATATATATATTAAGAATAATTAATTAAATATTTCATCTAAATATAAAAACTTCAAAAGTTATCCCATAAAAACAATTAACAACAATTGGATTGTATATTGGATGTTAATTCTCTTGTACCTGAATGTGAATACTTGTGGCCTTGCAATTCACCCCATCAAATATTAGTTGTTTCACCATGAATGTTTTTCCTGGTGGTATAAGTAATGTTGGTATTCCTCCTGCTCCACATACACTATTCCATGTTTTTAAAAATGCCTACAATTCATATATAATTAAAAAACTTGTTAATGGGTCACTAAATTAGTCATAATCTCTGCCAAAACCAAAAGCTTCATCGTGAATAGATCGAAGAGCAAAGTTTCTCATCAAATATATATATATATATTAAAATTATAAAAGCAATAATAAAAATAAATATACTTGTGAATCATCTGATCTTCCATCCCCACGCGCGCCATATTGAATTACATTAAATAAAGTATTTTTGATTTCGACATCTTGCCTTAGACATAAACAAGGTGAAACAAAACTAAGAATCAAAACATAAGTGAACAACCTTTGCATGTTTGACTAGAGTAAAATCAAAAAGATGAAAATGAAGAATATTTGTTGACACAAAAAGATGAAAATGAAGACTGAGAGCTAAAATAGTGATTTATGAAGAGAGCAGTAGTGTGGGAAGACTGAGAGATAAAATAGTGATTTATGAAGAGAGCAGTGGTGTTGGGGGTTAAATAGTAACTTGCGAGTATGATGTATGTATTTACTCCCTCCGTAACCTACAATGGTGATTTAATGCAATTTAATTTTCAATTTTTGTATAAAAATAATTGATTGCTATGTTATTGTGCATTATCCACAAATTTTGTCGGTGACTAATTAATGTCAAGGAACCTTGTTGGGTCACATGTACCCAACTTTTATGGTAAGTGTAATTATTCTTTTCCAACAGAGTTTTGTTCACACTTAAAATTCGAACTCAAAACTTTCAGATGCTAATTAACACTCAGACCGACCTTTTGTAAATTGTCCTATGGAATCTTCTTTAATAGGAGTGAAATTAAAAGTCTATTAAATGTTATCAAAAATCTTTATAGGTAATCGAATCTTCTTTCTCTTCATTAATTAATAGTTGTGATGTTAAAAGTCTACGAAATGTCATAAAAAAAGTCAACAAAAAAATTGACATTAAATCTTTTGGTAATCAGGTACCCTCTGCACCTAATTGCAAAAGCTAATCATTCAAGTTGGGTAGGATCGTAATGGACGACAAAACTCTCACTCAAGAGTTTTAATATTGTTGGACTCTTAAGACTAAATTTGAATTTGAGACTTTTGTTAAGCTGGAAAAGACCCAAATAATTTCATTCAAGCGCTCTTGACTTATTGAAATAAAATCTGAAATATACAACAAACAAATGTTGCAATTAAACATATTGTTTAGTGTGGCAATTCACCAAAGAGTTTTGTAAAAAAAGCAATCACGTTCCTCCACGTCCACACAAGCCCTAAAATTGACTTGATTGACGTCGAAAAAGCACAAAAAACTAATTTGGGTGTCTAAGCTTAGACGTCGATTTTAACTATTTTCTAAGCTAAATTATAATTTTGGTCCTCTTATTCTCAAAATTTCAGATATTTGATCCCCTTATTTTTAAAACTCAAGACATTTTATCCCCCTATTTTATCAAACAAATTTGGGTGCCTAAGGTTTGACGTGGTCGGTTTTAATTATTCTTTTATCAAATGAGCATCGTGCACACACACACACACATCGTATTGGGTGAGAATTAATTCTTACCATAAAAAATGAGAACTCTTAATTATAACTGTTAGATTAAAATCAACGGTTCAGATTGCGTCATTAATTACATATCCCATACGGTTGTTTCCTTATTTATTAAAGACCACAAAAGATCTTGTAATTAATGACATGATTTAAACCGTTAATTTTAATCTAACGACTATAATTAAGAGTTCTTATTTTTCATGTTAATTTTAAATTATACCGGAGGTCATTTAAGTTATTTAATTGTAACATGTTGGTCCTTTAGCAAATTTAATTTGTCTCAAATTGATTGTTATTTTACATTTTCAATTAAACATTTAATATTTTTTGAACACATTCCCTTCTTTATTATTAGAGTTTTTTACATTTAATAAATAATTCTAATTTATTTATGTGGAGAGATAAAAGGCTAAACAATAAATTATATAATATTTTTTTATATAATTTAGACTACTAATCAATTTTTTTAAGGGGCATTGCAAACAAAATGGGACGAAAGTAGTATATACTACATTCTTTAAAATCAAACAAATATATAAAATTCATTAGTCGGTATGCTTAAATGCACTTTTGGCGCACCTATTTTACCAAATGCTTAATTTTTATTCCCCTATATTTTTTGCACAATTTTGGTCCCCTATTTTACTAAATGTGCAATTTTAATTCTCTTATATTTTTACGCAATTTAAATCCCTCTATTTTCTAAATTTCTGCAATGTTGACCAAATTAGAGTTTAATATTTATTTTATAATTTTTTAAATATTTATTTTAAACGATTAAATTATTTTTATAGTTAATTTTATGTTTTAAATTTTATTTAAATTATGAATATAAAAATAGTTTAATTATTTAAAATAATTTAGTTTTCTATTTTTTAAAATATAAGAATAGTTTATTTAAATAGGGGGTCCCAATCAATATGGCGAAAAGACTTGAATTGGAATGGGTTTGGTTTATGTCCCCATATTTTCGTTTGTTTTACTTTTTTATCAATAAATAGGGAATTCTAAAGGTCCTACAATCAGAGGATGTGTTTCAATTCCCAAGCACTAATTGTGCTTACTAATTATTAATTATATTTTTATGCGTTTTAAGGCTAAATATTATCTCCATATTTAATAATTGACTAAACATAATAAAATACTTTATTTTTTATGGTGAAATTAAAAGGCTTTTTATAAGAATAAAAAATGTTAGGTTCCCGATAAATGCTTTTTAAATTTGATTGGCAACGCTAAAAATCCAAACTTTTTTTTTTTTGACCATACTATAAAATTTAAGAAGGAAGTAATGGATTATAATTGATTGACAACAATAAATAAAATTCAATCTTACAATTAATGCAATGAGTCAAAGATATAATTATCTTGAAAAAATAGGTGTTTCAGACTCATATTTTTTATTGTGACCATAAATTTATTGTGACGAAAGATCACCTAATTTACTTTCAAAAAAGGTGCACAACGATTTTAGAATGATTAATATGGTTATCAAATTTCTTATGACATGCATGCAACGTGATTTTATAGAAATATAATGACTCTTGACGATAATTCCAATGTAAAAACTATTTGAAAATCAATATTATAACCACAATTCGATTTTGTGATATTGGGTCCATACTACAAAGTCGGAACATTAGTCGTTTGATCTTAATTCAACAATCTAGATAGACAATTGCGAGATTGTGTAAATGGAAGGAACTCAAATTATAATAACTTTGGATTGGAAATGACATACAACATATGAGTGATATAAAAAAACAAGTAGGATACATGCATTATGCGAGCGTAATTTAAATACTGCAAAGACGTGAAAAAAGATAAATTTAAAGAAGTTAAAAAGGAGTCTCAAATATTATTTTTTAAAAATGTAAAAGTATCATTTAAAAACATGTGATTTATCTAATTTAAATAGTGTAGTGAGCGGATGAATTGCAATTATCGTGTTTTTATATTTCAATAAAGTTATCACGTTGGAAAAAGATAAATTTAAAGAAGTTAAAAAGGCAAATTGGAAATCCCTTTAAGTTTGGACAATAAAAAGTTAGATAAGTATTAAAATCTATCCTTTGGTCTAAAATGTAAAAATATCTTTTATTTTAAAAACAACTTAATTAAAATTTATTAGTGCTTGACAAGAGTTCTTTTATATATAACTGCATGTACCATCGATTCCTAGGATGTTGACTAACCGGGATTGTACAACCGACTTAGTCCCCTACTTTTGAAAATGATTTTTGAGTTTTTTGAAAGAAGTTGGTTTGATATGAGGTGGGTTGGTTTTAAAATAGGTATTTTAGGACTCTTGAACTGTATAGCCCATTCGTCCTAGAACGCTGACTAACCCGGTTGTACAACCGACTTAATCCCCTATTTTTAGGAAAAATAGTTTGTTCGTATTTTATTAAGTTTTCAGGATTCTTGAATCTATGCAATTTCATTGGTCCTAAAATAATGACTAACCCAGTTGTACAACCGACTTAGCCGTCTATTTAACTTCGAGAGAAAAATTATTTATGTTTGAGTTAGAAAAGAATTAAAAAGAAAAACAGGGGGTGAAAATTGTAAATTGAGGTTTTATTAGTCGCAGGGGGTTGTATAATTAATAGGAGGTGCAAAAAGGAAGCCCAGTTCGCATATGGGAGCCCAGTATGCGAAACTGGGCTTAAGTGAGGGAGGGATGCGCGCGTGAACAAAGGGGGTGCAAATAGCGTTTTGATAATTAAAATAAATAAAAAATAAAATGATAATAGGGGATGCTATAAATAGCTAACCCTAACACAAAAACCCTAAAAACAATCTGATCCCTTCCCCTTCCCCTAGCGGCGCCGCGACCATGAGAGAGAGTGAGAGTTCGGCGGCGAAATCTTCGCCGGTTTCCACGGGGGAGAGAGAGACGCCGTTTTTAGAGGGTGATGGTGGAGATCGGCTGAGAGGAAAAATGGAGGGGAATGTGAGGGAGATGGACGGTGGTGAGGTGACGATTTGCGATGGGTGTGCCTTGGTTTTGGAGGTGGTAGCATTTGGGTTTGTGATGATGTTTGGGGGTGCTTCACGGCGAGGGTGAGGAACAGTTTGTGGTTGTGAGAGAGAGAGAGAGAGCTTGAGGTCGCGCCTGTGAAGGGGATAGTCCAAGGTGTTTTGGTGAGGGAGAGGGACGGCGGCGAGAGAGGGTGGAGCAACTCGGTTCATTTTGGAGACTTCGCCGGAGCTCTCGCCGGAGAAGATGACCGGAGCTCCGACGAGCCCTCATGGTCAGCTTCTTTGCCTTATTTCGTTTTTCTTTATGTTCTGTTCCTATTTTCTTCTGCCATTTTCGACTTTTCTGGTTCTCTGGTCTTATTTTTCTTCTACTCTATTATTCTTCTCTTTATTTTGTTTTGGGGTTCCGGCCTTTTAATCTTCCTAGTTTGATTTATCTAATGGCTTTGGATGAACGAAATGATGGTAAATATGAGATTTAAACAAACAACTCAAATTGGATTGACAAACAGAACTGATAGTATTTTTTGACGATCCTAATTTAGATCTAACAACAAACAGGACAGATTATGCATACTGTAATCGTAATTTTTACAAGGCAAGCTAACCTCTTACTCCAATTAGGCTCCTAATGTGCTTGTGACCGATCCGCTCATTGTTGTTTCGCCGCAAAACACGTGGACCGCTTCTACTTCATATTCAGAAATTCAAAACTGTGTTTATTGGATTAGGGTTTCAATGTGAAACTCTAATCCTTATTTTACTTGTGATTTTCGCAGCTTTTTCTGTGTCTTGGAATGTGTGTTGATCGCTTATTTATACTAGAAACTAGGTTTTTACATTAATTGCGATTTGAATTATTTTTCAGGTTTTGGAGCGATCGGATGTGCCCAACAAACTTGGAAAGAAGTCATTGAAACCCTAGCTTCTTCTTTGCCATTTTCTATTTTTTTTTTTTTGCCTTTTTCGGATTTGTATTTTTTTGTATTTTTAATATTATCATTTTTTGTATTTTTGGACAATTAGACACTTTCAAAATGTAAATACAATTAAATAGAATTTTTTGATATTTTTTGGAATATATATATATATATATATGCTCAAAATAAGGACAAAATAACAAAATAGAAAAGAAGTCGGAACGACTCGAATAAGCCCATTTGCAAACGACTCGGATAAACCCAATTAAGTTCGACTAGGCCCAAATACGAAGATTCAACTAAAGAATGTGCGAAAAAATCGATCATTCGCGCGCATTCTCAATTTAAACAACGACATTTCGACTTAGTTGAACAGGTTAGTTGAGATTGACTTAGGTTAGTAAATGAGACACTTTTTTAATAATTCTCGTAATTGCGCGACTTCAGAACATGAATAAAATAAACGACTAAAACCAGAAAAAGAATACAGACAAAATTGGGGTATAACACACGTGTTTTTTTAATATATCAGTGAAGTTATCACATAGTTTCAATTGATTATTTTAGTTGATTAATAGATTATAGTAGACAGTAACAGATAGATGATAGATTATTAAATATTTCAGTGAAGTGTTTTGTATATATCAGTGCAGTTATCACGTGTTTTTATACATATAATTGTAGTTATCTCGTGTTTTTTTTACATATTAGTATAGTTATCTCATGCTTTTTATATATCAGTGCAGTTATCTCATAGTTTCAATTAGTTATTTTAGTTGATTAGTACATTATAGTAGATAATAAAAGATAGATAGTAGATTATCAAATATATATCATAGCTTATCTCATGTATATATATATATATATATATATATATATATATATATATATATATATATATATATCATTATATAGTTACCCCGTGTTTTAAATATTAATTAGTAGTTAAAATAGTCCTTAAGTTTTCCTTTTTTTGATATATTAATATCATGTTTTTTATATATCAGTGAAATTTAACCCTAACCCACTCTTCCCTTCCAATCTCCGCAACTTCAATCTTCAAGGAACACTAACTCATTCTCGGTCTTTCTCTCTCTCGATCAGTTCATGTTAGTTTTTGTTTTTCGTTTTTAGTTGATTTCTTTGGATTTTTGAGTTCATTGAATTTGATTGATTTGGTTTTATTAATTGTTATGCTTTAATGGTGTTCGTGGATGCTGCCCACTTATGTACTTTTTTAAATGGTTCTATTAATTGGCAAATTTGTTTTGAGTTCGGTGACAAATTTGTTCTCGGATGCCTGTTTGTGTTGTTTCTTTGTTGCCTTGGTTCTTGGAGTTGTGTAGGAATTGTTTGTTTGCTCCTTTGTTTCTTTGTTGCCTGTTTGTGTTGTTTCTTTGTGTTTATTTGTAAATCTAGATTTATGTTGGGAATTGGGGTAGGCTAATTGTTAAGTGATAATTTTCCTTAAACACTTTATGTTGCTGCTGTCTTTGTTTAGTCATGTTTTTTATAAAAAAATTATATGTAGTTTTTAGTACTTGTTAATTATACTCCAATTTTTTTGAACTTCAGAAAGGTTTCATTAAAATTGGGCCAAGCCTCAAAAACATACAACAAGAGTTACCAACAAGCCCAAAGGCCACAAGAAGCAACAAATACAATGACACACCCCGCAATGGAAAAGCATGAAAACAAGGGGTGAAACTAGCAACTAGCCCAACCCACATGCCCTGGGCCAAACACGCTTAAAACAGCGAGAATTGAAAACTAACTAACACCAACACACTTACACAGAAAAAGCAAAAACCGAAGTGACCAAATAGTATTTTTTGAACAAAAAAAACAAATCACCTAATGGTTATAGACTAAGGGGGTGTATTGGTTTAAGATTTTAAAGGACTTTTTTAGTTGAAAAAAGTCCAACAGATTTTAAAAGACTTTGCAAGAATTTAATGATTTTTAGGACTTTGAAGGACTCTACAGGATTTTTAAGTCAGGATTTTAATGGATTTATCTATAGGACTTTGTAGACTCTGCAGGACGTGGATTTGTGAGATTTGATAAGATTTCTAGGATTTTTTTCAACCAGTCAAAATTTAAAAGAGAGTCAAAGATAAAAACAATAATATTGGATAAATAAAAGTAAAACCAATATAATTATTATTTAATTTACTTTGTCGTGTTAATTCATCTACGAGTTTAATTGGAAAATCATCATAACGTCATTCTTTGCAAGTAAAGTTATGTAGTGTTGCACATGCTAACACGAGTTAAATATGTTAATTTTAGGTGTTAATAGCAATACCAATAATTGTTGATTTAGTAAAATATAAGTACAAAAAATTAATAAAATAAAGGAAAACATAACAATTAACTAAAGAATAAGAGGATAAAAAATATAGCATTCCTAAAGGGGAAAAAGTAGATTTTTTTTCCCTAAGATTCGACCCAGGACCTGTTAGCAGTGAAGGTAGATTAACATAAAACATCCCCTATCTATTAATACAATATCCACTTTATGGTTCACTTTTGGCTCCAAATCTAAGTTGCATACTAATATACTATACACCCTAACCAAAAGTGACACACCCTACACCAACCTATATATATATATATATATATATATATATATATATATATATACCCCACTGTTTACCAATATACCCCACTCTATATTTTTGAACCGACATACCCCTGACAAATTATTTTTTTAATGTTTGGCAAAAATTAAGGTCGCACTCATTGTTTTTTTTGTCCAACACTCTTTTTTTTATTATCAAAATGTACCCCTCATTTTGTACCCCACTGTTTACCAATATACCCCCACTCTATATTTTTGGACCGAAATACACGACATATTTTTTTTTGTCCAACACTCTTTTTTTAATCAAAATGTACCTCATTTTTTACCCCCACACATTCTGAATATACCCTCACTCTATATTTTTGAACCGACATACCGACAAAAATTGAACCAATCGATTTATGTTTGTAATAGGTAAATACAATTTATATTTTTTTAAGTCGTATTTACCTATATACGATTTCACCGATTTAAAACCAAATAAATTTAAAAAAAAATCCTATTTATCTCTCGAATATGGTAAATACGATGTGATTTTTACTATTTTTGAAGCTTCTGGGAGGAAATCGTATCTAGATAAGTCTTAGAATGTGGTTTGGGCGTAACTCAATCCCAAAAAACCGGCTTATAAGGTGAGGGATGTCTCTCACTAATAAACTCTTTTTCAGGTCATATCACATCCGATGTGGGACTCTTAACACACCCCCTCACACCCATGAATGGACAACTGGAGATATTCGATGCGGGACTCTTAACACACCCCCTCACACCCATGACTGGACAACTGGAGCGTGACCCGAGTGGCCTGATAGCGGGTGGCCCAACGAATCTTGGATTGGCTTTGATACCATCTTAAAATGTGGTTTGAGCCTAACTCAAGGTCACCTCCCCGTGCTGGCCCATTTATCTCACCTCCCCTTATGTCCCATATCCACTTTATGAGCCAAAAGTGGGGGGGAAAAATTTGATGGCATTATTGTAAATAATGCCATCAAATTGCTCATTATTAAAACTGAATTCTACCCCAATTATTTCCACCATTTACCAATATATCCCTCATTTTGTACCCCACTATTTACCGATATACCCCCACTCTATATTTTTGGACCGACATACTCCCACTCTATATTTTGTGCCCCACCATTTACCAATATACCCCTCATTTTGTACCTCACTGTTTACCAATATACCCCCACTCTATATTTTTGGACCGACATACCCCTCATTTTGTCCAACACTTTTTTTTTATTATTTTCAAAATGTACCCCTCATTTTGTACCCCACTGTTTATCAATATACCCCCACTTTATATTTTTGGACCGACATACCCCTGACAAAAATTGAACCAATCTGATTTATCTCTATATATTAATAGAAGATTGTTGAGGATAGCCACTTTTGGTGGGAAAATTTTTTCTCCACCATTTACCAATATACCCCCACTCTATATTTTTGGACCAATATATCCTTGGCAAAAAAAATATTTGTGTCCAACACTTTTTTATTATTATTATTATCAAAATGTACCCCTCATTTTGTATCCCACTGTTTACCAATATACCCCACTCTATTGGAAACTGTTCAAGTTGTAGGGACCCATCTGCCAAATTTATTTGTCTCCATCAAGACTAAATCTTTTGAACTCTTTTAGTGTGTGCCAACCCTGTGATGAAAGAAATTATAATTAAGATGGCAATAGTCATCTCAAGTATCATTATTGTGATCTAAGAACTATCTTAGGTACATTGGTCTTAATTTCCAGAGTTGTGTTTGAGTTTTGTGATCGCTTATAGCATATTCAATGCATTATCTATATTTTTAACCTTTCTCATTATCTTCTTTTTATTATCTATTAGTACTCAGCCATTACTAACTCTATATTATTAGGTAATTCTCTCAATTCATACAGTATAGTCGACTATATAACTATGTCAAAAAAAATATTCATTTTGATTGGCTTTATATTCAACTATAATCTGATAATACTGCCTCTTAGTGTTAACAAAATAGCCTACATTGTCATTCAATAGATAATAACTACAATTTTGACAAGCAGTACAAACAAGTACGCACATTGTGAATCAATTCAAGTCATATTTGTTAAAATTAAAAAGCTAAATTATTGTAAGATGGATTTTGATGCGTACGTGATGCAACCAATACCCCAACTTTTGATACTTCATCATATAACCAGTTGTTGGAACAATAACTATTGTTTCTAAGTATTCTTGGCAGAAGAACAAACTAAAGCATACGATTTGAGGAGGGTAATCAATCAGTGACTTATTTAGAGAGCGTTGCTCTTACTTTGAAAAACAGGTCGTATATGTACGCGTTTGATAAATTTTGGGTTTCCTCATCTAATGATACTGGAAATTTGCAACACAAGTCGTAACCCTTTTAAATAGACACAATATATTTTTTAAAATAAAAAAGTATCAAAGATAATTTAATATAACAAAGTAAGATATCATAAAAATACAATATTTGATATACGTTTATTAATATTTGTTATTAGTTATACACACAAATCCAAAAATTATTTCTTAATAGCATTTGATATGAGTATATTTTAAAAAATAAACCAAATTCATATATTATTATCCAATATAATTACTTTAAATTATAATTGATGACGAAAATCTTATATTTTTTTAAGAAAATGCATTGAATTTGTATTTTGAATTACTTATTTTCTCTCTCTCTCTCTCTCTCTCTCTCTCTCTCTCTCTCTCTCTCTCTCTCTCTCTCTCTCTCTCTCTCTCTCTCTCTCTCTCTCTCTCTCTCTCTCTCTCTCTCTCTCTATATATATATATATATATGTGTGTGTGTGTGTATAATATGAAAGGTTATCAAGATTTATATCTTTTAAAATACTTCTATTGTATTAGTTAATTTTGAACTTAAAAGTTCGTTAAATTTACCTATAATATTATACTAAAATAAAAATTACTATAGGGTACATTTTATAACCTAATATAAATTGTTTTTTTCTTAAATTATTTTTCTTAAATACCATTTTATAGTTTAATATAAACAAATAACATTTTAGTATATTTTTTATATTAAGTGTCTCTACTATAAATTATATTATTGTTATACCAAATTAAAAAATCATAAATTATATCTATAAATTCTTATATTAAGTGTCTCTACTATAAATTATATCTATAAATCCTTTATGATTATTTTTAATGAAAAATATAATACGTATTTTTTTCCTTTTTCAAATATACCCTTTAAGTAGTCTTTTTAATTTTTATTTCTAATAGTTTAATTACAACTCTTTTAATCCAAAATAAAAAAAATTACATTTTTTGTTAAAATGATATGTTTACCCGTGCTGACACGGGTGACACATGCTAGTGTACATAAAAATAAACAAAATAAATACAAAACTAACCTGGACTCGACGAGTGCCGAACCGGGATCGAGCAATCGGACTGGTCAATCACGAACCGGACTCCTATCTGGTCCATTTTGACCCCAAGACCGCAGGAACCACTTTGAGAATCGAAAAGCCGACTCAAAAAGTCCAAATGATCAAAGACGGGTTTTTAGTGAAATGAGCCGCGAACGCTTTGACCCAAAAGATCACTTAACCCGCCAATGATCCCCCCTCTAATCTTCACCTCTCAACCCCTTTTATATCCAATTGCTAGGGAGCTCTTGTTTCTTGTGAGCAATGTGGGACTAAAACAAGGTAGAGAAAGCAATTCCCCTTTAAAACACAATTCCCGTTTTTCTCAAACCTGTCACCGTAAAATTGCGATTCCGGATTCGTTAACCGTTGGATCGTCTTTCTTTTTTGACAGTAGGTTCGTGAGACATATATATACGCTTCCACCGTTCGGATTGTTGAAACGAGGTCTGATGAGAGAGAAATTGCCTTCGCAATAGCTGCAGTTTTTGGTCCGTTTTTCTCAAACCTCTCATCGTAAAAAAGTGCGATTCGGATTCGTTAACCGCCGGATCGTCTTCATTTTTTGACAGTAGGTTCGTGAGACATATATCTCCACTTTCACCGCTCGGATCGTCGTAAAAGAGTTCCGAGGAGAGAAATTGCCTTCGCAATAGAGCTGCAGATTTGGGTATTTCATTTTTTTGTTCTTATTTTGTAAGCTCTTATACAATCCGATGAGAGAGAAATTGCCTTTGCTTTTTCAATTACTCAAAGAGGGTCAAAAGGAAATAACATGTGGGATGATTGACCAATAATCAAATCATGCATCTTTATATTAATTGTGGTTGATATGCACAAGCTACTTATCTTTTACTTGAGTACATAGAAACGTTTGTTGCACACTACTTAATAAAACAAAATAAAAATATTACAATGATATAAGAACTCGGACAAAATTGGAGTATAACACCGTGCATCGCACGGGTGAGCACCTTAGTTAAAAGAGAGAGATGGATTGATGGAATACATAAATATTAATTGTCTTTTAAAAAATGAGAAATATAAAATTACACTATTGTCTATTACCAACATTTGCATTAAGAGAAGGGAAGTGTGGTTTTTTTTTCTAAATGAAAAGGTGTTGGCCCGCTAATGTACACTTTCTAACTTTTGGCTGGGTGTAAATTAGCAGCCTATATATATATATATATATATATATATATATATATATATATATATATATATATATATATATATATATATATATATATATATATATATATATATATATATATAAATAAATAAATAGATGACTTTTTATAGACAAAAATATTCATTTTAGTAGTTTCTCAATAACACATAATCATATCATTAGTCAATATATGATGATCAAATTGTAAAAATAAATACTTGTGATCATATCAAATAGAGATGATTACATATATTTATGTCACTCATATCACGATGTATTATTTCTTCCATGATTGTGTCACGAAAAAACATATAATTCTGTCTTTTAGTTATTGAGGTATTAAAATGTATGATATATGAGTGATAATCATGTGCGTAGTTGGTAAGATGTATCGAAAAGTATCTGAGGAGTATCCTCAATTGGTAAGAAGTATCAAAGAAGTATCAAGTGAAATATTTTTTAAAAAAAATTAAAAAGTTATTGGATACTCTTTGGGTACATGTTTCATATTAGTCACATGAATATACTTTCTTTACTTTTTATATAACTTGAATAAAAATATTTAGTTAAATTGATTTCAAAAACCCATTAAATTGAACTTAAAGGGGTTGGCCTAATGAAGCATAATATGATTTGTATTCGGGAGGTCAGGATTTTGATCCCCATCAGTCCCCTTGAGGTGAGGAAATGTAATTCTTTTCGTAAGTGCTCAAAAATTCTAGAGGTTTTCTGTGCCATGTACCGGGACGCCATTCCTTCACACTAAAACATTTTGTGAAAAAAACCATTAAATCGACCTTTAAAATTTAACGTGTTTTGGATAAAAACATTTAGTTAAATGGATTTTAAAACCCATTAAACCGATATTTAAAATTTAACATTTTGAATGACAAAATTCAGTTAAATAGATTTTATCATTTTCAACCCATCAAACAAATATTTAAATTAACGTTCATTTGCATTGAAACAAAATTAAACAAATAAACTTACCAACGTTTATATAATTTATTTATAAATAATCATTCAATGACAATTCCTAAAATGCTTGGAACTCAATGATTTAGGCAATTAGACACATCTGGAATAGTGTTTATAGCTCTTCCATGGGCATTTCTGCAAAAAGCACGAGTCATCCTTCCTGGGATAGCAGAGACAATATGAACCTGATCAAGTATAATGTTGCCACAACCCACTGAGCTGCAGTCAAAGATAATAGCTGTGTCACGGGCAGAAGTTCCATTAATCCCACGATATGTCACGCTACTCACTTGTACAACTGATTCCTGATAATTTTCACAAAATAATTAAAAAATGTAAAAATGTATTTTCCAAATTTCCCTTATGGGGACTTGTTCCATGAGACTAAAATTGTTATTGGAAACTAAAATCTAAATTAATTGATGGCTAATTTAGCAACAATAATATCAAATATGGTAGAAATAGTTAACATTTACTTCTACTTTAGATCACTAAAACTGTTTTTTTTTGCTAATATTTGAAACAAGAGAGAGTAACTTTTTAAATGTAAAGAAGACTATATATATATATATATATATATATATATATATATATATATATATATATATATATATATATATATATATATATAAGCACATCTATGAAGCCCGATACTCCAAAATGGGTCACGCACCAGATCCGATACGTATCCGATAACCGATATGTGTCGATACTTCCTGGGATAAATATCCCTGAAAGTATCCCTGGAATTTATGTTACCACTGCGGACAACCCTGCTTGCAGATTAAGCTTACTTATTTTGAATACAAGTATATTTATGTTTTATATTTTTAAATTTTAATTTAATTTTTATGAAAGATTATTCGCAGTATCGTGATCTTGATTTTCAAAATTTTCCCGTATCCACGATCGTGTCAGATCGTATCTCAGATCCCGCTTTCATAAAGACATACTTAAAATATGAAATACAGAGAGCTAAATGTGTACCTGCCAACGACCACTATAGTGTTGTTCTATAATTATTGGGTTGAGTACATTTATAAGTTGGATCTGTTCAAAAGTAATACGCCTTGCAAAACCTGATCCACCCTGCGAGAAAAATTGGAATATATATTTGTATCTATATACCTAAAAAAAAAGTTTGTTTGTATATATAATCTAATTAATCTAATCTAAGTATAATACAATCAAGATAAATTATAAATATCTCTCTCTCTATTATATATATATATATATATATATATATATATATATATATATATATATATATATATATATATATATATATATATATATATATATATATATAATAGAAACACACATAATTTATGAATGAAAATAAAACATGTGTCGAAATATTATGCAATGTCACATAATCAACATATCAATAATAAATTTATATGAATTTCTCCCATCCATATATATTAGTTACTCACATTTTCTGTCTTGACTCTTGCTCCATTTGAGGTCCCGATGAAAGTACAATTCCTTACATTCACCTCTTCAACAGTAGCACGAGCTCCATTTCTACCAAGGCTACCAACACTGATAAATTGATACATTTTTTTATGAGATTCTCCAGAGAATACAATAAATGAATAAATAAATAATATTAATGCCTAATTATATTTTTGGCATTTTATATTTATTTGAAGTTTAAATTTAATATTAAAATAAGTATTCTTTTGCTTTGCCCTTACTACACCACTACTCTACAAAGGAAATTAATAGCCTTGTCACAATAGGAACAAAAATATTCTTGGACATCGACATTAAAAATAGTTTTAGGATAAAGAGGGGGAGGTTGGTGGGTTGGTCTCCCAAACTCGTCCAAAGCAAAATAAAAAAATGGTGGGTTTGGTACAGGTGAGCTGCCAAAAACATTTTTTTTAAAATGATTTAAAATAAGGGAAAATAACTCAACAGACTAACATGCTATGACCCATATATGACTCACTAGATTAGCGAGCTAGGTGGGACAAGCTATGATGGGTCGGTGAACCAAGAAAGTGAATCCAACCCACCATTTTTAGGTGGATTGATGGCCCGACCTATCGGACAAGTCTGCTTTGTTATCCCTACATAAGAGTGTGTGTGGTTTTGTTATTGGGTGATTTGCTATCTTTGAAGGGAGAATGTGAGGAGAAGGAGTGGTCCTTAGCCAATAAAAAGTGGCAATATTGGTGGATGGCCTACTGGACCTAGGATAGACTCTAATTAATGTAAGAATTCTATAAACCTAACTAGCTGATCTAACAAATTGAGAGATTTATTATATACAAGACTAATCACATGCGACTAAATTAAATGTGTGTGATTGCTAGCAAGTCCATCCCATCTATTGTGAGCGACACCACGATTATTCTTTATTACTTTAAGATTTTAGGTCTAACTCATTCTTACAAAACCAACTTGTAAGGTGCATGAGTGATGCTTTTGTTTATAAATAAACACTTTTCATTAGTTTTTTCTATAGTCTATGTAGGACTTTGATTTTTTCCATACACCTCTCACACCCAACACTATTAAACTTAGTGAGTGGATAATAATTATTGGTGTGCAATGGATTTAAAATAGACTTTGATACCATCTTATAATTCTGAGTCTAACTCATCCTTACAAAATCGTCTTGTAAGGTGAGATATACCCTTTATTTATAAAAACTTTCCATAACTCGTCTCAACTTTATGTGAGACTTTATTTTTTTCCAATATGAAAAGGTTTGCTCTGATTTTTACCTAAGCGACAACATACAATAAAAAGAGAATGTCAGCAATTTAACTTTAGAAATACCATTTGTATATACCTTATTCCATGGCCTGGTCCACAAGTAACCCGGGTAACATTGATGTAAGTGGAGCCAGTATTGAGGGCAATACAATCATCACCTGTGGAGTTATTTTATTGGTAGAGTCACAATCACGAGGTAAAATCATACTCAATAACTCAGTCTGAAAATTAGTCTCAGTGAGCCTAAAGGCCCAAAGTTAATGAGTGGATTGCAAACAAAAAAAATAACATATTTGTTTCAAACACTAAATATTAAAATTTCATAAGATAATTAAAATAAAATTTGATTACCGCATCTTATATTTGAGTCTTCTATCAAGATATTATTGGAATTAGAAATGTCAAATCCATCGGTGTTGGGACTATTAGGAGGAGAATTAATGAAGATGTTAGAGAATGTTGCACGGCTGCACGTAGATACTGCAATATGAGCTCTTGGGGTATTAGAGATCCTCAAGCCTTTAACAATAAGATCATTGCAAGCGAGGAAAAACAATGCCTGCACAAGATGAAAATAATGCCACAAATACTAAGAGTCACTTAAAAACAATAATTTGGGGCTCAATTTTTTATGATTTAAAATAGTTTTTACATTGTACAAAAGGCTGATTATTTGTAGATATTTTTTTATTTTTTATAATCTTATAAATAACTTTTAAAATATTTTTTCTCATTATGTAGAAAACAAAAATATTTTATATCATCTACCACACCAATTATAATAAGATTATTCTTTAGAAGCAACTCAAAGGAGTTTTTCATATTAATTTCCAGAGTGCTATAACTATGAGTGATGATTGCCTTAAATACTCTAGAATCGGTAAAGCTGGAAAAATAAATTATCACATAGAACAAAGACCATATATTTATACCACAGGTCGTTGACAATTTGGGCATTGCCACCAAGTAGAACCATCACCATCAATTTCTCCGTTGCCATCAATTAAGAGTTTGTTTACATGTCGGATGCTGATCCAATTTTGTCCGGCTATCCATGCTGCCTTAGAAGGTGCAACTATTTTCCCTTGAAGCTGTAACGAGGGAGGTGGAAAAAATATCAGTTCAGTTGATGGTGGACATAAAGAGGGGTAAGTTGACTGTATCAAATTCGAAGTCTACCCTCAATGTTAAAATATCACTTACGTTACATGTTTATTATACCGGACTATAGGCATTGACACAAAAAAAATATATATATGTAAAGATCACCAACTAAAGAAACGCAAAAAATCATGTTCGAATATCACGCCTCCGAGTTCAACTCTAACCTCACAAACAGATGCGTGAGTTTCTTTCTAGTGGCAATTGCCACTCTGTGTATGAACCCAAAAAAAAAATATTGACACATAGCAATAGCATTGACTTTTTTAATTAAGAACATTGAAAGAATAGTTGGCACAATGCTTAATTACCAAAAATAATACTTGACACATAATACCCCAAAAAATACTTGAAAAACATATTAGTTACGTTGCAATAACATCACATTTTGTTTTCTCACATGAATAAAAGGTTCATACTCTTTATTTTATTCAACAGTTATAACTGAATTTGGTTAATCATACGGGTGACAGACTTGGTAGCATGAGAAGAGAGTCAATTACAAATGAGTAAGAATGGAAGCTAAAATGGATTAAAACATTCGACATCATCGTGTATTCAAACTTTTTATTAAAAAATACTTAGTATTGTTAAAGAGCCACCAATATTTCCATTAGTATATATTTAAACATATTGAAATGAGAATATTTGAATATAATTATTAGATTTAAATTAATAATTCATATTAATATAAATTATAAGTCTCCCTCGATCTTTAATTAAATAAATATTAGGGGAGATCACGTGAAATTTATAATTAATAATATAATCTAAATAAATTTCTAACTTTATGTTTTAACATTGAAAAAATTAAATAAATAACTAATTATTGATAAAATATTATCAGAGTGGCGATTTGCATGTACTTTGTTATTCTAAATGTTGACTTAAGAAATTCGAGCTTTGAGTAAAAAAATAAAATAAAAGAGAACACACAAATTAACATATATATATATATATATATATATATATTAAGAATAATTAATTAAATATTTCATCTAAATATAAAAACTTCAAAAGTTATCCCATAAAAACAATTAACAACAATTGGATTGTATATTGGATGTTAACTCTCTTGTACCTGAATGTGAATACTTGTGGCTTTGCAATTCACCCCATCAAATATTAGTTGTTTCACCATGAATGTTTTTCCTGGTGGTATAAGTAATGTTGGTATTCCTCCTGCTCCACATACACTATTCCATGTTTTTAAAAATGCCTACAATTCAAATATAATTAAAAAAAATTTAATGGGTCACTAAATTAGTCATAATCTCTGCCAAAACCAAAAGCTTCATCGTGAATAGAAGAGCAAAGTTTTCATCATCAAATATATATATATATATATATATATATATATATATATATATATATATATATATATATATATATAAATTATAAAAGCAATAATAAAAATAAATATACTTGTGAATCATCTGATCTTCCATCCCCACGAGCGCCATATTGAATTACATTAAATAAAGTATTTCTGATTTCGACATCCTGCCTTAGACATAAACAAGGTGAAACAAAACTAAGAATCAAAACATAAGTGAACAGCATTTGCATGTTTGACTAGAGTAAAATCAAAAAGATGAAAATGAAGAATATTTGTTGACACAAAAAGATGAAAATGAAGACTGAGAGCTAAAATAGTGATTTATGAAGAGAGCAGTAGTGTGGGAAGACTGAGAGCTAAAATAGTGATTTATGAAGAGAGCAGTGGTGTTGGGGGTTAAATAGTAACTTGCATATGATGTATGTATGTATTTACTCCCTCCGTAACCTACAATGGTGATTTAATGCAATTTAATTTTCAATTTTTGTATAAAAATAATTGATTGCTATGTTATTGTGCATTATCCACAAATTTTGTCAGTGACTAATTAATGTCAAGGAACCTTGTTGGGTCACATGTACCCAACTTTTATGGTAAGTGTAATTCTTCTTTTCCAACAGAGTTTTGTTCACACTTAAAATTCGAACTCGAAACTTTCAGATGCTAATTAACACTCAGACCGACCTTTTGTAAATTGTCCTGTGGATCTTCTTTAATAGGAATGAAATTAAAAGTCTATTAAATGTTATCAAAAAATCTTTATAGGTAATCGGATCTTCTTTCTCTTCATTAATAGTTGTGATGTTAAAAGTCTACGAAATGTCATAAAAAAAGTCAACAAAAAAATTGACATTAAATCTTTTGGTAATCAGGTACCCTCTGCACCTAATTGCAAAAGCTAATCATTCAAGTTGGGTAGGATCGTAATGGACGACAAAACTCTCACTCAAGAGTTTTAATATTATTGGACTCTTAAGACTAAATTTGAATTCGAGACTTTGTTAAGCTGGAAAAGACCCAAATAATTTCATTCAAGCGCTCTTGACTTATTGAAATAAAATCTGATATATACAACAAACAAATGTTGCAATTAAACATATTGTTTAGTGTGGCAATTCACCAAAGAGTTTTGTAAGAAAAAGCAATCACGTTCCTCCACATCCACACAAGCCCTAAAATTGACTTGATTGACGTCGAAAAAGCACAAAAAACAAATTTGGGTGTCTAAGCTTAGACGTCGATTTTAACTATTTTCTAAGCTAAATTATAATTTTGGTCCTCTTATTCTCAAAATTTCAGATATTTGATCCCCTTATTTTTAAAACTCAAGACATTTTATCCCCCTATTTTATCAAACAAATTTGGGTGCCTAAGGTTTGACGTGGTCGGTTTTAATTATTCTTTTATCAAATGAGCATCGTGCACACACACACACACATCGTATTGGGTGAGAATTAATTCTTACCATAAAAAATGAGAACTCTTAATTATAACTGTTAGATTAAAATCAACGGTTCAGATTGCGTCATTAATTACATATCCCATACGGTTGTTTCCTTATTTATTAAAGACCACAAAAGATCTTGTAATTAATGACATGATCTAAACCGTTAATTTTAATCTAACGACTATAATTAAGAGTTCTTATTTTTCATGTTAATTTTAAATTATACCGGAGGTCATTTAAGTTATTTAATTGTAACATGTTGGTCCTTTAGCAAATTTAATTTGTCTCAAATTGATTGTTATTTTACATTTTCAATTAAACATTTAATATTTTTTGAACACATTCCCTTATTTATTATTAGAGTTTTTTACATTCAATAAATAATTCAAATTTATTTATGTGGAGAGATAAAAGGCTAAACAGTAAATTATATAATATTTTTTTATATAATTTAGACTACTAATCAATTTTTTTAAGGGGCATTGCAAACAAAATGGGACGAAAGTAGTATATACTACATTCTTTAAAATCAAACAAATATATAAAATTCATTAAATATAGCCACAATAGTCGGTATGCTTAAATGCACTTTTGGCGCACCTATTTTACCAAATGCTTAATTTTTATTCCCCTATATTTTTTGCACAATTTTGGTCCCCTATTTTACTAAATGTGCAATTTTAATTCTCTTATATTTTTACGCAATTTAAATCCCTTTATTTTCCAAATTTCTGTTGACCAAATTAGAGTTTAATATTTATTTTATAATTTTTTAAATATTTATTTTAAACAATTAAATTATTTTTATAGTTAATTTTATGTTTTAAATTTTATTTAAATTATGAATATAAAATAGTTTAATTATTTAAAATAATTTAGTTTTCTATTTTTTAAAATATAAGAATAGTTTATTTAAATAGGGGGTCCCAATCAATATGGCGAAAAGACTTGAATTGGAATGGGTTTGGTTTATGTCCCCATATTTTCGTTTGTTTTACTTTTTTATCAATAAATTTATTGTGACGAAAGATCACCTAATTTACTTTCAAAAAAGGTGCACAACGATTTTAGAATGATTAATATGGTTATCAAATTTCTTATGACATGCATGCAACGTGATTTTATAGAAATATAATGACTCTTGACGATAATTCCAATGTAAAAACTATTTGAAAATCAATATTATAACCACAATTCGATTTTGTGATATTGGGTCCATACTACAAAGTCGGAACATTAGTCGTTTGATCTTAATTCAACAATCTAGATAGACAATTGCGAGATTGTGTAAATGGAAGGAACTCAAATTATAATAACTTTGGATTGGAAATGACATACAACATATGAGTGATATAAAAAAACTAGTAGGATATCCATGCATACGCACGGATGCTGCCATATTATTTTCATGAACGTAGACATAATTTAAATAGTCTGGACAGCACTTCGTGGAAAAAAGATAAATTTAAAGAAGTTAAAAAAGGAGTCTCAAATAAAAAGTTAGATAAATATTAAAAATTTAAAAATGTAAAAGTATCATTTAAAAACAATCCGTGCATTTATCTCGTGTTCTTTTATATATTAGTGTCAGTGTTATTATCCCGTGTTTTTTTATATATCAGTGCAGCTGTCTCGTATTTTTGTATACATCATTGCAATTATCCCGTGTTTTTTTATATTTCAATAAAGTTATCACGTTGTAGCGACCGAAAAATCCGGGAATGGATTCTTCGAAGGTTCATAGGAAGCCGCCACCAAATTTTAGTTTAAAGGCAAATTCGGGAAATCCCTTTAAGTTTGGACAAGACGAGTTTAAGGTTCGGGAGTCGTTATGCGTGGGGAAGGTATTAGCACCCCACGACATCCTTTGGTCTAATTAATTGTAGTTTAATTTAATATTTACCCTTTTATTTGAATGTGAAGGAAAGAAGACTTAATTAAAATTATTAGTTTTTAGTGCTTGACAAGAGTGGACTCTTGCTCCTACGTACCTCCGGATGCAATGGAGGAATCAAAGCTACGTAGTTCTTCCTGAAAAAAGGTTTGTGGGTTGGTGTTTTTTAGAGTAGGGGTCCTAGGATTCCTTGAATCTGCATGACTCATCGATCCTAGGATTACTGACTAACCCGATTGTACAACTGACTTAGTCCCCTACTTTTTGAAAATGATTTTTGAGTTTTTTGAAAGAAGTTGGTTTGATATGAGGTGGGTTGGTTTTAAAATAGGTATTTTAGGACTCTTGAACTGTATAGCCCATTCGCCCTAGAAACTGACTAACCTGGTTGTACAACCGACTTAATCCCCTATTTTTAGGAAAAATAGTTTGTTCGTATTTTATTAAGTTTTCAGGATTACTGAACTGTACAGCTCATTGGTCCTAAAATAATGACTAACCCAGTTGTACAACCGACTTAGCCGTCTATTTAACTTCGAGAGAAAAATTATTTATGTTTGAGTTAGAAAAGAATTAAAAGAAAAAGCAGGGGTGAAAATTGTAAATTGAGGTTTTATTAGTCGCAGGGTTGTATAATTAATAGGAGGTGCAAAAAGGAAGCCCGATTCGCAGATATGGGAGCCCAAAGATGCGAACCGGGCTTAAGTGAGGGAAGGATGCGCGCGTGAACAAAGGGGGTGCAAATAGCGTTTTGATAATTAAAATAAATAAAAAATAAAATGATAATAGGGGATGCTATAAATAGCTAACCCTAACACAAAAACCCTAAAAACAATCTGATCCCTTCCCTTCCCAGCAGCGTGCGCCATGAGAGAGAGAGTGAGAGTTCGGCGGCGAAATCTTCGCCGGTTTCCACGGGGGAGAGAGAGACGCCGTTTTTAGAGGGTGATGGTGGAGATCGGCTGAGAGGAAAAATGGAGGGGAATGTGAGGGAGATGGACGGTGGTGAGGTGACGATTTGCGATGGGTGTGCCTTGGTTTTGGAGGTGGTAGCATTTGGGTTTGTGATGATGTTTGGGGGTGCTTCACGGCGAGGGTGAGGAACAGTTTGTGGTTGAGAGAGAGAGAGAGAGAGAGCTTGAGGTCGCGCCTGTGAAGGGGATAGTCCAAGGTGTTTTGGTGAGGGAGAGGGACGGCGAGGAGAGGGTGGAGCAACTCGGTTCATTTTGGAGACTTCGCCGGAGCTCTCGCCGGAGAAGATGACCGGAGCTCCGACGAGCCCCCATGGTCAGCTTCTTTGCCTTATTTCGTTTTTCTTTATGTTCTGTTCCTATTTTCTTCTGCCATTTTCGACTTTTCTGGTTCTCTGGTCTTATTTTTCTTCTACTCTATTATTCTTCTCTTTATTTTGTTTTTGGGGTTCCAGCCTTTTAATCTTCCTAGTTTGATTTATCTAATGGCTTTGGATGAACGAAATGATGGTAAATATGAGATTTAAACAAACAACTCAAATTGGATTGACAAACAGAACTGATAGTATTTTTTGACGATCCTAATTTAGATCTAACAACAAACAGGACAGATTATGCATACTGTAATCGTAATTTTTACAAGGCAAGCTAACCTCTTACTCCAATTAGGCTCCTAATGTGCTTGTGACTGATCTGCTACTGTTGTTTCTGCCGCTTCTGTGACCGCTTCTACTTCATATTCAGAAATTCAAAACTGTGTTTATTGGATTAGGGTTTCAATGTGAAACTCTAATCCTTATTTTACTTGTGATTTTCGCAGCTTTTTCTGTGTCTTGGAATGTGTGTTGATCGCTTATTTATACTAGAAACTAGGTTTTTACATTAATTGCGATTTGAATTATTTTTCAGGTTTTGGAGCGGATCGACCCAGGCCCAACAGCTTGGAAAGAAGCTGCTGGAAACCCTAGCTTGCTGCTGCCATTTTCTATTTTTTTTTTTTGCCTTTTTCGGATTTGTATTTTTTTGTATTTTTAATATTATCATTTTTTGTATTTTTGGACACTTTGGACAATTAGACACTTTCAAAATGTAAATACAATTAAATAGAATTTTTTGATATTTTTTGGAATATATATATATATATATATATATATGCTCAAAATAAGGACAAAATAACAAAATAGAAAAGAAGTCGGAACGACTCGAATAAGCCCATTTGCAAACGACTCGGATAAACCCAATTAAGTTCGACTAGGCCCAAATACGAAGATTCAACTAAAGAATGTGCGAAAAAATCGATCATTCGCGCGCATTCTCAATTTAAACAACGACATTTCGACTTAGTTGAACAGGTTAGTTGAGATTGACTTAGGTTAGTAAATGAGACACTTTTTTAATAATTCTCGTAATTGCGCGACTTGAACATGAATAAAATAAACGACTAAAACCAGAGAAAAGAATACGAGATAAAATTGGGGTATAACACACGTGTTTTTTTAATATATCAGTGAAGTTATCACATAGTTTCAATTGATTATTTTAGTTGATTAATAGATTATAGTAGACAGTAACAGATAGATGATAGATTATTAAATATTTCAGTGAAGTGTTTTGTATATATCAGTGCAGTTATCACGTGTTTTTATACATATAATTGTAGTTATCTCGTGTTTTTTTTACATATTAGTATAGTTATCTCATGCTTTTTATATATCAGTGCAGTTATCTCATAGTTTCAATTAGTTATTTTAGTTGATTAGTACATTATAGTAGATAATAAAAGATAGATAGTAGATTATCAAATATATCAAATCATAGCTTATCCTCGTGTTATATATATATATATATATATATATATATATATATATATATATATATATATATATATATATATATATATATATATATATATATATATATATATATATATATATATATATATATATATCAAGATATATAATTCTCTGTGTTTTAAATATTAATTAGTAGTTAAAATAGTCCTTAAGTTTTCCTTTTTTGATATATTAATATCATGTTTTTATATATCGGTGAAATTTAACCCTAACCCACTCTTCCCTTCCAATCTCCGCAACTTCAATCTTCAAGGAACACTAACTCATTCTCGGTCTTTCTCTCTCTCGATCAGTTCATGTTAGTTTTTGTTTTTCGTTTTTAGTTGATTTCTTTGGATTTTTGAGTTCATTGAATTTGATTGATTTGGTTTTATTAATTGTTATGCTTTAATGGTGTTCGTGGATGCTGCCCACTTATGTACTTTTTTAAATGGTTCTATTAATTGGCAAATTTGTTTTGAGTTCGGTGACAAATTTGTTCTCGGATGCCTGTTTGTGTTGTTTCTTTGTTGCCTTGGTTCTTGGAGTTGTGTAGGAATTGTTTGTTTGCTCCTTTGTTTCTTTGTTGCCTGTTTGTGTTGTTTCTTTGTGTTTATTTGTAAATCTAGATTTATGTTGGGAATTGGGGTAGGCTAATTGTTAAGTGATAATTTTCCTTAAACACTTTATGTTGCTGCTGTCTTTGTTTAGTCATGTTTTTTATAAAAAAATTATATGTAGTTTTTAGTACTTGTTAATTATACTCCAATTTTTTGAACTTCAGAAAGGTTTCATTAAAATTGGGCCAAGCCTCAAAACATACAACAAGAGTTACCAACAAGCCCAAAGGCCACAAGAAGCAACAAATACAATGACACACCCCGCAATGGAAAAGCATGAAAACAAGGGGTGAAACTAGCAACTAGCCCAACCCACATGCCCTGGGCCAAACACGCTTAAAACAGCGAGAATTGAAAACTAACTAACACCAACACACTTACACAGAAAAAGCAAAAACCGAAGTGACCAAATAGTATTTTTTGAACAAAAAAAACAAATCACCTAATGGTTATAGACTAAGGGGGTGTATTGGTTTAAGATTTTAAAGGACTTTTTTAGTTGAAAAAAGTCCAACAGATTTTAAAAGACTTTGCAAGAATTTAATGATTTTTAGGACTTTGAAGGACTCTACAGGATTTTTAAGTCAGGATTTTAATAGATTTATCTATAGGACTTTGTAGACTCTGCAGGACGTGGATTTGTGAGATTTGATAAGATTTCTAGGATTTTTTTCAACCAGTCAAAATTTAAAAGAGAGTCAAAGATAAAAACAATAATATTGGATAAATAAAAGTAAAACCAATATAATTATTATTTAATTTACTTTGTCGTGTTAATTCATCTACGAGTTTAATTGGAAAATCATCATAACGTCATTCTTTGCAAGTAAAGTTATGTAGTGTTGCACATGCTAACACGAGTTAAATATGTTAATTTTAGGTGTTAATAGCAATACCAATAATTGTTGATTTAGTAAAATATAAGTACAAAAAATTAATAAAATAAAGGAAAACATAACAATTAACTAAAGAATAAGAGGATAAAAATATAGCATTCCTAAAGGGGAAAAAGTAGATTTTTTCCCTAAGATTCGACCCAGGACCTGTTAGCAGTGAAGGTAGATTAACATAAAACATCCCTATCTATTAATACAATATCCACTTTATGGTTCACTTTTGGCTCCAAATCTAAGTTGCATACTAATATACTATACACCTAACCAAAAGTGACACACCCTACACCAACCTATATATATATATATATATATATATATATATATCGCATTTTACCAATATACCTCACTCTATATTTTTGAACCGACATACCCTCGATAAATTATTTTTTTAATGTTTGGCAAAAATTAAGGTCGCACTCATTGTTTTTTTGTCCAACACTCTTTTTTTATTATCAAAATGTACCTCATTTTTTGTACTCCCATGCTTACCAATATACCCCCACTCTATATTTTTGGACCGAAATACCACGACATTTTTTTTTGTCCAACACTCTTTTTTTAATCAAAATGTACCTCATTTTGTACCCCACTGCTTACTGAATATACCCCCACTCTATATTTTTGAACCGACACACCCCGACAAAAATTGAACCAACTCGATTTATGTTTGTAATAGGTAAATACAATTTATATTTTTTCAGTCGTATTTACCTATATACGATTTCATCGATTGAAAACCAAATAAATTTTAAAAAAATCCTATTTATCTCGAGAATATGGTAAATACGATGTGATTTTTACTATTTTTGAAGCTTACGGGAGGAAATCGTATCTAGATAAGTCTTAGAATGTGGTTTGGGCGTAACTCAATCCCAAAAAAACCCGGCTTATAAGGTGAGGATGTCTCTCACTAATAAACACTTTTTCGCGTGTCATATCACATCCGATGTGGGACTCTTTAACACCCCCTCACACCCATGATGGACAATCTGGAGATATTCGATGCGGGACTCTTTAACACCCCTCACACCCATGATGGACAAGCGAGCGTGACCCGAGTGGCACGATAGCGGGTGGCCCAACGAATCTTGGATTGGCTTTGATACCATCTTAAAATGTGGTTTGAGCTCAACTCCGTCACCCCCCGTCTTTGGCCCATTTCTCTCACCTCCTTATGTCCCATATCCACTTTATGAGCCAAAAGTGGGGAAAATTTGATGGCATTATTGTAAATAATGCCATCAAATTGCTCATTATTAAAACTGAATTCTACCCCAATTATTTCCACCATTTACCAATATATCCCTCATTTTGTACCCCACTATTTACCGATATACCCCCACTCTATATTTTTGGACCGACATACTCCCACTCTATATTTTGTGCCCCACCATTTACCAATATACCCCTCATTTTGTACCTCACTGTTTACCAATATACCCCCACTCTATATTTTTGGACCGACATACCCCTCATTTTGTCCAACACTTTTTTTTTTTTATTATTTTCAAAATGTACCCCTCATTTTGTACCCCACTGTTTATCAATATACCCCCACTTTATATTTTTGGACCGACATACCCCTGACAAAAATTGAACCAATCTGATTTATCTCTATATATTAATAGAAGATTGTTGAGGATAGCCACTTTTGGTGGGAAATTTTTTTCTCCACCATTTACCAATATACCCCCACTCTATATTTTTGGACCAATATATCCTTGGCAAAAAAAATATTTTTGTCCAACACTTTTTTATTATTATTATTATCAAAATGTACCCTCATTTTGTATCCCACTCATTTACCAATATATACCCCACTCTATATTCCCTAACTATTAATATAAAGTCGCATCTTTTCCCCATTTGGGGGGGAGAAACTTTTTTTTTTTTTAGAAGTGCCTTATGTACTTTTTTTTTATGAGTCCCTTTGTGTGTGTTACTTAGTCATGTATGTGTTATAGTATGATTTGAAATTTCTTTGTATGTGTTATAGTATGGTTTGAAATTTCCTTGTACATATAACCAATGGTTACGTTATATTTACCATTTTTGACTTACATACGATTTGATTAGAAATATTTTAGAGGTCGTCGATTTACCTTCCCGGAGATACATACGAATTCCAAAGAAATTTCGTGATCGTATTTATCTAGATACGATTCCCCGGAAAGCTTTCAAAAATGAGTTTTGGAAAAGAAAAAAAAATGACTGGGACCTTAATTTTTTGCTAGATTAATAATGGACATAAAGTTTGCATTATTTACAACTAATGTTATCAAAAATGCATCCCCAAATTGATTAATAAAGTAGCTAGAGTGTAAAGACGCGCATAAAGGACTTAGACTTCATCCAACCAAGAAATTATTGTTGCTTCTTCATCTTATATATATGTGTTGCGTATTTTTATACCCCCTTATAAAATGTTAATGTTTTTTCAAAAATACATTTGTAGGCCTGTTAATCACCTCCCCGTGCATCGCACGTGTCACCGTCCTAGTGGAAAGAAAAACGCTTTCTTTTGAAACAATTATAACATGGACGCTATTAACTAATAAAAAAGGAATCAACGATGGAAACGTAAAAACATAAAAGAAAGAAAGAAGAATGTCATTCAAAGTCTCATAAATTTGGTAACCAAAAAAAAAATTAAGTAACCAAAAAAAAGTCTCATAAATTTGAGTTGGATTGTTTGATGGGTGTTGTATGTGTAAATCTACTCTAAATATTCTACTCTAAATATAATAAGCTCTTTCTCTTTCTTACATGGTAGGACCAACTAACTAAAAAAATTATTTTTTTCTTTCACTTTTTTCTTTCTTTCTCTCTATTGTTTCTCTTTCTTCCTCTCTTTCTAGAACTAATTTGTCTTTCTCTCTTCCATTTTCACATTTTCTTTCATTTTCTCTTTCTTCCTCACTTTCTACACCTCATTTTAAAAAATGTGAAAATATTTATTTCATATTTTCTTTTACATTATCTCTTTCTTTTCTCTTACTCTTTTAGTAATTTCAAAATTTAATTAAAATGACTAAACTAATATTAAATAGTTTAGATAAAAATACAATGTCATCTACTTATCTCTATACCCAGGGCCGACCTTGGGCCTGTGCAGACTGTGCTACTGCACAGGGCCCAAGCCCAATAATAATTTTTGGGGCCCCAAAAACGAAACATGTTATACAATATTGTTTCCGAATACGTAACAAAATATCAAACTGTTGTAGTGGCAAGAAGGATTGTTTCTTTATTTTTTTTGGTTTAGCTGTCTTTTTTTTGTTAGCTGCCTGTTTTTTTTCCTGTTAGCCGCATCTCTTTTTTTTACTTGGAAATGCATCTCATAGTTTTTTTAACAGCTGCATTTTGTTAATTTTTACAATGATTTGGCAAAATAATTAAATATATTATATTTTATTGTTTTTGGAATGTATTCAACAAAAAAATACATTGCTTTTAGCAAATGTTTTTTACTGAAAAATTATTTAAAGATTTCTAAAGAATAAGTCCAGTAATTTAAAACTAAAACTATTCATATTTACATTTATTTTTTAAAAATATATTCATCGATGATTTTGACCCCAACAATAAATTATGTAAAACTCGGTCGCTGAGGGATCTAATTTGATAAAAGTAGAAGCCCAATTTTAAGATTCGCACAAGGCCCCTGAATTGTTTGGGACGGCCCTGTCTATACCATCAACCCACTAACAAAAATACTAAATTATTCCTCACTTTTATCTCAATCCTAAGGATAAAAATGTCATTTCAAATTATTTTTTCTAACTTTTTATTTCTCTCACTCACTTTTATCATTAGTGGGTCTCACTCTCACATCATCTTTTAATTTTTTATTTCACTCACTCTTTCCACATATCTCTACTATCAACATAATAAAACAATTCACTACCAAAAATACTACACTCTCTATTATCATCTACTAATCTACTAAAACTAAGCAACTTAAACACTAGAAAATTCCAAAATAATTTTTCGATATCTTAGAAAAAAACAACAAAGCCTAATATCTGTTGAAACTACAAATAAATATTAAAAAAACACTTTGCAAATATATCTCACTAACAAATATCAAAGGAGTAAACAATGGCAACAGGAGCGGCAATGAGAGATTGATAATGTGATCGACAACAAGAGAGGCGTCGGGAGAGAGGCAATGGGCGTGCCAACGAGAGACTGGCAATGGATCGCAACGGCAACACATGAGTGCCAATAGGAGAGGCAACGGGAGCGGCAACGAGAGACTGACAGTGGGATCGACAATGGGAGCGACAACAAGAGCGACAGCGGGGGTGCACATCTTATATTAAATCTCATTTTCTTTTTTTCCTGATTTTTACTCCATTATTAAGTTTATAAGAAGATAGTGATTTTTTTAACTTTTTGCAACACAAATATTTAATATTACAGACTAATTTTATAAATAATTATTCTATTTTTCTATCTCAAATAAAAAATATTTTCTCCTATATTTGTTTATATATATATATATATATATATATATATATATATTGTTAAAAGGAGATATTATATATTGTTCTTATGGATAATTATACTTTTATATTTTTATTTTTTATGCATATAAAGGACACGACGGTACCCGTGCCTATGCACGGGTATACTGCTAGTAACACTAAAAAGTCTTTCAAAATCCATCCAACAAAACAATCCTTTAAAATCTTTATAATTTTGAATACCAGTGGATTGTTTTTAAGTGATAGAAAATCTCAAACGAATACCAGTGGATTTTGACAGACTCTTTTAAAAGTCTTGAAAATCCCAATCGAATACCAATCGATTGTTTTTAAGTGACAGAAAATCCTGATTGAATACGTACAGACTTTTTTACCCAAAAAAAGTCTTTTAAAATTCTGTAAAATCCTAAACCAACACACCCTCCTAAAATAATCACATCCCATCTGTAAAAAAATAATAATATCACGACCCTGTATTATTTGAGTACTTCATATATCAGTTCTAGGCTTTTTGATGCTTGATAAATCAATAATCAAGTCTCATAATTTTTCTTTCACGCTCATTACAGTACTGAATAATAACATCATGAATGCGTGAATAATTATTATTCTTTGCAATTTGTATTGACATTTTAGTGTCTTTTTAAGAAAACACAATATTGCATAAAAAAGCAATTTGTTTTAATTTAACGTGTTAGTGTTTTTTAAATAAAAGTACAAATGAAATAAAAAAATTATAAGTTATTTCATTCCGTCCTATTCTAAACAATGGAATAATAATTTTATTTCGCTCTATTCTATTACATTCCATTAAGTCGGATGTATCCGAACATCAACAAAAAAAAAAAGTAAAGTGAAACAAACATTTACCACTAAAGTGGCAGTAAGAGAAAGAGTATAAAGGAAAACCAAAAACAGACGTGACAAACACACAAAGCATTGTCTAGGACATGGCCGACAGAGCACGAGTTAGTGGAAGACAATCAAAAACTTCACCCACAACACAACTAAAAAAGGACAAGACTGATCTTGTTTGTTTTCTTATGCAAAAAGTACAGTAAAAAGTCATGAACAGCGGAAACTAATTTATAGTGAATATAAATTAAGAGATTGAATTTAAAGTGTTTGGTAAAATTAGCGGTTGAAATAGTTTATAATTTTTTTTTGCATAAATAGACATTTGTTATTAATATTTAAAAGTGAGAGAAAAATTCATTTAAGGAAGGATAAATGAGAGGCTCTTATTTTTCGTACCCCCCTAATCCCCTACCACACCCCCATATTATACGTTTTGGACAAAAATGCCCCTAGGAAAATATAAAATTTCGGAATTACTCGAGTGAATTGGTAATTAGGAAGAATATAAAAGAATTTGAATCACCAAAAATTGAGGTAATTAGGTTCAAAAATTATGAACGGAATTACCTCAATTTTGTAATTCCGAAATCTTTTATCTCCTTAGGAATTACCTAGTTTTGAAGGTATTCAAAAAAATTATTTAATTAAAAACCAATTAAAATTAATTAAAGACGCGTTTTCGATCACGAAACGATACAATACATGAAATTGATGAAAAAATAAATATAACGCAACAACAAACGAAATAAAAACACGGTACAAACTAGTGAGATGGTGGTTGGAGACGCCGAAGGATCTCAAGCGGTCATTACGGTTTCGACATACAATTTGAATAGGACTCTCGATCCAAATATGTCAAAAGTGTCCATCATCACTCGAACGTCATCGTTGTTCTTCACATCCATGGTGGACCATCGAACACGCGATTATTATCGCCCATAGTCGGGTAGCGATAAATGATCCGGGTGACTTCTCGCCATCACCCTCCAATTTGCACCTTCGTTGTTATTTTTTCTTTCGAGAGCTTCAAAGGTGATGTCGTCCTAAGCTCGCATAAAAGGTGATGCTCCCCAACAATTGATCGCTCGTCCTTGCTAAACTTACCAAATATAGCTGCTCCAAACAAAGTCTCACTACAAGAAAAATGGGATTTTTTGGCGGATTTTTCCGCCAAAAAACACCCAATTCCGCCGCAAATACAGTATTTTCATGGATTTTTCCGCCATAAATGGTGGTGGGAACGTATTTTACGTGGAAATTCCGCGGTAATTTCCATGGATTTTAAGTCATTTCCGTGGATTTTTATGCGGAGAATTTTGCGTGATTTCCACCCTGCATTACTTCCGTGGAAATTTGGACTTTCTCGCGGATTTTTCCGCCAAAATTTTTTTTTTTTTTTTTTTTTTGAAATCCGACGAAAATACTGTTAAATCCGCCAAAAAATTTTTTTTTTTTTTTTGAAAATCCACTAAAAGTACCTAAATCACTTGAAAATTACATTTTTTTTTTTTAAAAAAATTTTTAAAAAACCTGAAAACGCGTCATTTAAAAGGGAATGGAGAAGAATAGCTTTGATTATGCTCGATTGAAGTTTTCTTATGCGAGTTCGAAATTGAAGACACAACTTTCACGTTTTTACGTTCTTTGTCACACTCCCAACTAAAGAGAAAATTGATTCATTTACTCACTCATATTTCAAGTGAGTTTTGGTACTTACGTTCTCGATTGATTAATGTTTTCTATGTATGACTTGAATAAAAAGAAAATGGATCATGATTATGGATACATGAAGATTTGGGATGGTGGTTGGCAAGCCTACATTTGTGCCGATTAAGGACTTGGAGATGGGGTTTGAAAAGATGGTAAAAATAGCCCATTCTTGTGGAGGTAGAACACGAAACTTCTAAATAAATTTGTTTTCCAACTAATTGCGAGATACAAGCGAGGAAAATATTGGAGAAAAATTGAAAGCAGAGGTGAAGAGTGAAATTGTTAGAGTGAAGAGTGAGAAGTGTTGAGAGAGTGGTGAAGAGTGAAGATTGAAGAGAATCGATTTATCAATGGCTTTGTTACATAACGCCGACCGAGGCGTGTATGTTCCGAAGCGGATTTATGTCACTTTTAGCGGAAATTAAGTGCATTGGAGACCGCGTTGTCGGATTGAAGACTTTGCGGCGGATTTATGTCACTTTTCGGCGGAATTTTGTGCATTTCCGGCGGATTTGATTAAAAAAAAATTGTCATTTCCGGCGGAATTTCCCCCAGAAACGACATATTTTGAAATTTTAAACTCCCGCCCATTTTCCATCTTGCATTTTCGGCGGATTTTGAGTACTTTTCGGCGGAAAATTTTTTTTTTGTCCGAAAATTTTCTTCCTCTTTTATGATCCGCCAGAAATCCTATAAATCCGCCAAAAATGCCACAAATTCCGCCGGAAGTTTCTGGGTGACAAAATCCGCCAAAAAATACAAAAATCCCCCGGAAAGTTTCTGGGGGAATAAAATCCGCCGGAAAGGCACGCCCTGAAATTTGAGTTTTTCTTGTAGTGTCTTATGAGGCTCATGATTGTGAATCCCATCCACCACTCTCACCATCCAATTAGAACTAGGAGGCAACATCGGTTTAGCTTTCAATCGAAACCTACAACCACATCTTTTCGAACTCTTGTGTCTACCAGCAGAACACCCAACATCTACTCGATTGTATGTGCCCCTGCCTCTCTCACAAAACCATAAAGAACCTTGTTCTTTTTCCTTTCCCATTCTCCGTCGTCTCACGATCGAACAATAACCACAATGACTCCGTTCGCTTTCCCCAAGATCTCTAACCCAACGTGTCATTGCATCACGAGTGGGAAATATCTCGGATGTAGTAAAGGCACTTAGGTTAAATCCGTAATAACCATCTATTTAAAAAAATTAAAATGTTAAAAAAAAAAAAAAAATTGAAATACCTTTTTAATAGGTATTTAGGTTCATAATTTAGAACCAGGAAATACCTATTAAAAAGGTATTTCAAAAAAATCTAATTTAAAAACACAAAAATTTGAATTACCTTTTTCGGAGATAATTAGGTTCAAAAATTAATGACAGGAAATACCAATTTTCTCGCGCTAATTAGGAAAAATCACCTACAATATTTCGGAAATACCTCTTTTTTTGGTAATTCCGAATTTTTTTTTATGTAGGGCCATTCGTTTTTTTTTTAAATGCCGGGGCATTTTAGGCATTTTGATACTTATGGGGGTGTGGTCGATAATTAGGGGGGTACGAAAAATAACTGCCTAAATGAGAAATTTAATTAAAATAATAAAGATAAAATTGAGAGAGAAAATGAAACGATAAAAACTATAACTTCACACACTACTTCGTATAGGATCTCAAAAAAAATGTTATAATCTATAAAAAATACTAAAAGTTGATGGTACCAAACACTTACCACTAATAGATTCACTGTAAGCTAACCAGCAGATGGTAATTGCCAAACACCTAATTCATCAAGATATTTTCTCTCCCATAATTTGCCTGCGTGCGTACTTTAGATTCTTACGCCGATTATATGGCAGTGGCTTCTAGGGTGTTCAAGTGTCTCACCGTTGTCTATTAATTCTTTATCCATGTTTGAAAATAGTATATTAGTATTTCATTCTTTTGTTCATCTCTAATCAAGTAATTAATTTCCAGAATTTAATTTTATATTCCTGAAATTACTTGAATTTTGTTCTCTTTGAACTATTCTTTTAAAAAGAAATCTTTGATTTTTAATTTGTTTAATTGTAATAGATATAGATATTGGTCATCATTCAATTCTTCGTATGTGGATACCTCGGATGTGTTCACTTCAACAAATGGAACACAAGAAATTTGAAAATACTAGGAATGTCCTAATTGCAAAAACAACGGGAAAATTAACAAGAGGTCAGAGAGGGGGTAGAGATTGGCGTGGCGGCATTGGCGTAACCAATGGATTTCCCCACCCTGTTGGGGAGACAACAATTTGTAAAGAGATCTGTATTGGGCAGGTCAGCAGAAGGAATTGGAACTCTGGACTTGAAGAAAGAAGAGAGGAGAAGGATGAATCAAAACGACAGTTCTGATCATTGATTTCTCATTAAATATTGGAATAGAGGGACAAGATTGTCCCACTTTATTTTTTCCGGTCTATATGCATGCCACGGAAGAGAATCCACCAATCCATCTCCTTTGTCATTTTCATTCAGGGAAGACTTAGTACCATTCTATGATTAGTTTGTCTGATAGAGTTTAATAGCCACTTACAATTAGTTGGCTTCTATTCCAGCCAGTTTACGATTACAAGGTTTAAAAAACAAGTCACACAAAACACGAAAGAGAAAGGAAGAATGAAAAGGAAAGGTGTGACGAAAAGGCAATGTGCGTCGTGTGCATAATAACTAAAAAGAATAGTAGTAGCGATGTGAAGAAAGGAGGTAGTAGGAATTAGAGAAAAATTAAAGCAGGAAAAAGTTTAGATTGTGAATGTTGTCCCCTAATATTCCAAAGCAGTCCACATCAAATCAAACCCCAATCTTGTAATGGGACCTATTTGTTTGCATTATGTTCATTCATTCCACTCGCATAAAGTATGAACCACTTTTGTTTCCTACTCTTCAATTTAAAAGCATCTTTCCTCTTCGCCATATAGTAACTATATATATATATATATTTCCCATAATCTAGGTAAAACGACGCATCATTAACTAAATAATAAATGGTGAAGGAAAAAACTCTTTACACGTGTATTCAAAGCAAGCAATAACGTTAGGCGACAAGATTGCCATTTTGTAAATTACTGTACTGTACTAGTTACAAGCATGATTTTACATTTTCACTAAGCAATGGCAATTCATCAAAAAAAAAAAAAAAAAACAACTCATCGGCCGATTCCTCCTCGTATTCAACTATTGTGATGCTTATCTCTCTATTTCATGGAACATTTGTTTTTTGTGTTTCTCTTGATCTTCTAGTCTAGTCTAGTCTAGTCTAGCTAAAAAAACCTGAAACGATGATATTGATATATTGCATGGATGCCACGTACATGTAATTCCCTTCTTGGGTAGGAAGGAAGGAAGCATTGAATATTCAAAGGCCCATGAAGATGTAATAAAGGAGGGTTATGGGCAATGCGATCAACATCCCAAAGATTACACTGCGTTCAATTAATTCAACGAGCAAGCAAGATTGATTATTAGCAGCATTGAATGAAGTGTGTGAATAGAAGAAACAATTGTAGTAGTATCTTCAATTATGTATGTATGAATACTTACCCTGTACTTAGAATATGAGGATGTACATTGTATTCCTTGGCGAAAACGAAAGGGACAATTCCTTGTGGAAGAGCTGCCTGAACAATGGCAACGTGGAAGAGGACACCCTTGAGACCAACAGCAAAGGAAGCAACTGCCATGACAGCTGGACCCATAAGGAATCTCACGGCCATTGAAAAACCTGCTGTGGAATTTCCACATGCTATGATCCTCGGTTGCAAAGCCATGAACAAACCTGTATATATATATATATATATATGTGTGTGTCAACAATTGTCATCATCATCATCATCATCATCATAATAAGGAGCCAAACTCAATACTCCACCACCCTAATTTGTGAAAAATACTACTAGTACTACCTTTCATCATCTTCCCCAACACCACTTACCAAAAGCTGTCATAAAAATATAAAGGTGCCCTGCAGCATGCTTTATCAAACAAAGCATAATAATTATTATCAAAATGAACATGGAATCAGAAAAGATATGCGGAGATTATTATTATGACTATTGTTTCCCACTCCCAGTTATTTTCTAAGATAAGATACTTGCAACAATACATAAAGGATGTAAATGCGCATATACTACTGACCAAGACTGAACATGGCCATCCCAAGCCCTGCATCTGACAATATGGAGATAGACTTTGCTATGATAGCAGGCATTTCAATGTTCCACCTGCATTGCAGCAACCCAATTATTTCAATGTGGAACAAGAGGTGTTAGTGTTTTTCCACTTACGTTACGTTACGTTACGTACCTGAATGAAATGAGTGACCAAGTTAGGCCGATTAGGCTGGAGTATGTGTTTGGATTTCTGATTAGTTTTCTCCACACCATAATCAGTATCAGCCTTGTCATCACACTCGCCGGAGGCATAGCTTTTGGACCCTTCTTTCCTACTTTCTCAACACCTTCCCCGTCCTCATTCATTCCTCTCTTTCCAAACCTCAATTCATCCCTCTCTAAATACTCTTCTTCACCAGTAACATTATTAACACCCTCCACTACTGAAATATATTAGTATATATATGATCATCAAATTAATAATACATGAAACTATAATCTACAAATATATATATTTAAATGACAACCTTTTCCTGGAGAGACATTCAATTTGAGTTCTTTGTGATTATGCCCACCACCACCACCACCACCACCAAACACATCTGAAACAGGGGAATTACTAGAACTCCAAACAAACATATGAAGGTCTTTGTTTCCATCTTCACCTTTATTATTAGACGAACTCTTAACATTATTATTACTATTCTTGGAGGGAGAGAACATCCCAGGGTTGGGGGCAGGGTAGAGCCCTGTTCCACCACCATAATTAGAAGAAGTCCTCGGCGGCCCATAAACATCAGAGGCACGACCACCCATCATTGAATAGAAATCCGTGTGATTGAAACTTGACCCTCTCGGAGTTGGGTTCCTAGAAGACTGCAATGAATATATCTCTGCATTTGAGAGATTTGAAGGACGCGGTGTTGTTGAAGAAAGCCCCTGAGAGTGAGAGTAAGACCTTCTAGAAAAGATATCATCAGATCTCGAAGCATTAGATTTTCTAACAGTCACGTGAAGCTTCCCATCTTGTTTGATTTCAGCTTCAGTTTCCAAAGGATGTTGTCTTCCATCAAGCGACATAACATCGGAATCCACGTGAATAGAAACAATGGTGCCGGCAGTGTCTGGGAATTGCTCAGAGATAAGCATTCTTGCTCCTCTGTACTCAAACATGAACAGCATTAAGGTGTACCAAATGATGCATTGAAGGACCACTATTTGCACCATTAAACTTCCCGAGAAGTCTCCGTACATCCCTTTGAGCAAGGGGATTCCCATAACCAACGTGTTTGGGAGGGTGGAAATGGAGAACAGTGTTATCGTCCATTCCAAGCATCCCCTTTTACTCACGTTGCTCCATATGAACAGAACAACTAAGACTATGATCTTTTGAAGTGTGTCAGCGGCGAGGAAACGTAGGTTCATTTTGTAAGGATTGTTTGAAGCGATGAAATGGAAAGAAAGGAGAGGTACTGCAAACAGAGCTACGAAACGGTTGATGCCGGAACATTGGTCGGGGGAGAAGATTTTCCACCATTTAACTGAACCGTAGGCTAATATCATAGCCACGTAAAGTGGCACCATTGCAGTCATCACATGGTAGAAATCTGTTAACGTTATCATCTTTCTTTCTTTCTTTCTTTCTTGAAAGAGAGTGAGTTGTGAAGAATAAAAAGAAAGGAGCTGGGGGCCGTTACTTGTGTGTGTGTGTTGTGGTGTGGAAGAGGTAATAATGATGAAAAGGGGTGGATGATGATGGGTATGATACCGTGAGAGAGAGAGAGAGATAATGTGTGCATTTACTTGATATTAAATTATTTGGATACACGTGTCAAATTTTGAGTGACAACAAGTGATATTGGGTAAGTTACCCACATTTTTCGAAGGCAATCTAAGCCTCACCTAAAAGGTAAATCCCACTAGCACACGTTATCGATTTGTGTATTTGTACGTTTACATCATGTTTTAGTGAGATACATGTATCAAATTTTGAGAAATACAAGTGAAATTGGGTAAGTTACTTATTTTTTCAAAGACAACCTAGGTCTCGCCTTGGATTTAGGGTTTGCAGAGTGGTGGGGTTGTGACGTTGTGTTATTCGATAATAACTCATAAACTTTGGTTTCAGATTCTTCTAGATTTGGATTCAATGAACTTACGTACCTTGGTTTTTGTGATTTTAGGCATTTTTTTTAGTTTAGATGAGATGACAAATAAACACCATGCATGCAAACTATCACACGATTAATCGTTCACAGCTGAGTTCGAACTTGAGAGTCGGCGTCCAATAATTAGAAAAATTTAAATTAAAAAATAAAATGAGAGTGAACACTACAAAAAACTGGGAGATTACGCCGGTTTCAATATGACGACACAATTAACGGTAAATTAGGGTGGTTTATGGAACTTCTGGAAAATAAAATATCATGACGGTGGGTTGAACTGGCAGAATTTTCTACTCCCTCCATTCCATATTATATGACTTTCTAGGCAAAAATTGTGTCCCACAATACATGACTTTTTAGAATACCAATGCAACTTTAATTTTCTTTTATAGTCATACCCTTCATTATTTAATATATCTCTTCTTACAATCTACTTTTTATGTTTTCAATGTCATTAATGAAGGATAATTTGGTAAACTAACTCACAAACTCTCTTTCCCATACAAAATTAACTACTTTTCTTAATTCTTGTGCCAAAACCTTAAACGACATATAATAGGGGACGGAGATGGAGTAGCTCACAAGCGCTAGAACTTTTGGGCACCCGCGGCTTTGTATTCACCTTAGCGCCAGTTTTTTAGTTTTGGGTCTAATTTATATTATTTTTTCCCTAACTACAACCCACATTAGCAACTAGGGGCAGATCCATGTTATCTTAATTGGGTGCATTTGGCTCCACTTAGCTCAATATTTTTAGTCTATATATGCTTAATAAATTTGGTTTGCCCCCATAAAAAAATAAATGTTGCTCCCATGAGATAATTTTTATAAACAAATACATGTAAAAAGTTAGGCTTAATTACAGTTTTGGTCTTCCTATTTTCACTAACTTAGAACATACATAAGAGATAAAAGAGAAAATACACTTCTATATATTTTCTCTCTAAAAGAGAAATACATTTCTATATTTTTTTCTCTCTTTATTCTTTTAATTTTGACTTCTCTTCTAACACCGACTCTGGTTTACATCACTAAATGACACATTTAGTGATAGTCACTAAAGGGATACAAATGTAATTTACCAATTAATAAAAAAAGAATTTAATATTAGTTTTTACGTGGGTTCCGATTAATTAGGCATTAACTTTGGAACAAAATGCATTGAGAAAAAGTCAAGTCCCATTAATTAAAAACATGGAAACAAGCATTCATTCAGCAGCCTGTAACGTACAAGTTACAATCATACTATACAAATTAATCAAATAAAAAATTGGCAAAAGACAGAGAGAATGTTAAATCCGCAACCCTTAATTATATGCATGCACATGCATGTAGCAGTTGATTAAAGATATAGTTACAATGATGATAATTATCCCTTGGCACCGAGAAGATCAATCCATTGCAATTGGATTTCGACTTCACCGCATTCGACGTTTCGCAATCTTAGGACAACATCTTGGACAAGTTTGCCATTGTTAATACTAATGCAGCTCTCTTCCGCCAAACAGTTTTTCCTGCTCGGTTGTATTCTCTTTATTATAGTACCGCTCGGGAGGCCATCTAATTTGATCTTTAAGGCCTCTATATATGGTGAGGGATCAAACTCTGCATCTCCCATTTTGTCATCTTTGCTAAATGTGTCGTGGTCATACACAGTCTGCAATATGCATGCATGCAATCAATTAGCATTAGCATTTTGAAATGAAAGCAACTTTAATTTTCTGATTTAAGGAGAGAAAACTTAATTACCAATACGAATGGAACATTTGGATCCGTAACCGATAGTGTAAGATCTTCATTCCACTCAGGATTAATATCCTTTTTTTTCACATGAGTCTTTAGTCTCTGGGGAGGAGCACAAAAGTAATGTAACTTTTGAGAAATGTAAGATTTTGTATTTCCATTGGCATTTATATAATTAACCGTACGTAAACCAATGTTCAAATCTAGATAGATAGATGAGATGAATGAGGAAAAGGAAGAAAGAAAGAAACCTGCTTGCCCATCTTAACGACGACGTATGGATCGCTGGTATTGACATCACGAATGGCGAGGTTAACACCACGCTTGATGCGAATCCTTAGAAGGCCAAGGAGGTCTTCCATTAGCGACTTGCCACTTTTTCCCTCTCCTTCTCCCGTCTTTGGTGAACCTCCCATTTTATATGTCCCTCTCCCTACCTCTCTCTTTATTATCTCCAAATAACCTAAAAACAACAGCAACAAAACATCTCATCATGACTAGTTAGTTACTACTACATAATCCAAATTTGGAAATTAATTAAGTAATTATTATTATTATTATATATACAAAAAATGGTAGAAGGGTTCGTTGTTGGCATGGCTCCACTAGAATTAATTAGTTATTCCAGGTAATATTTTCAGAAAGCTTACGTACAGTTGGTGATTAGTTGTTTGAATCCTAAGACGATTGAGGGGGAGATAGAGAGTTAGGAGTGTGTGCAGCGTGTGTAGAGGTTGGGTTGAATTGAATTCAATGAGATAATTAAGTTGACAGGTAATAATGGTTTTCTTTTTGTAGTCGTAAAACGAGAGGTGAACGGATGATTCGCTTCAAATTTTGGCATGTAACCATCAACGTGTCTGACTCTCTTTTCAACTATCCTCCACCTTCCAAATTTGTGGTTACATGTGTATAAACATACCAGAGAATTATTAAATACACCTAGCTAGATTTAGCAGCATTAGCATACACTCCTTTTGTCAGCTTTTCATTTTTTTTTTTCCAAAATGTGTATTTTACAACACTACAATTACAAACGAAGTTAATTAAGTAATCCATGAATTCATTCACAGACAATTGATAATTTCAGTAAAATTATTTCAGACATAAGTTGGTTTTTCGTCTGTAAAGTTTAATTATGATTCAATTCTGGTTAGTAATGTAAATACATCTATTAATGTCTCTCTATATGCAGAGGTGATATAATTAAGTATCTCGAAAAAATTGTATTCGCTAACACAATAATCCTCTAATGCGTAACTATAAATGAATGAATGAATGAAATCATAACACTACACTTTGAATGGTTAAGATCGCACAAACAATTTTGATGATTTTTAATTACACCGACACTTCTATAAATAAAAATCATCTTGATAAAATTAGAGCGTGACATTTATATTTATTTGTTTTAGTGAATAGAATATTTCATTTCATTGCAATTTGCATGCATAGCACCTTTGCTTTTATACAAGAGGTTTACTTGTTGAGCGCTTAAGAATTGTATACTTAAATGTAAAATAGTAACATTATACAACCGTATATAGTAACTTTACCATAATTAAATCTCTAATACATACTACACCTCAACTCATCGTGTTCGCTCATTCACTCACTCATTGCTCATTCACTCACTCATTGAACCTTTGTTATAAACATGAGTTCAAGATTTGTTATGCATTATAGTTGTGAAATTAAAGTAATAGATTAAACATGACTGAATATATTTTTGGCCAAGATGTAAAGCATTTTTGTATGTCGTTGAAGGGTTTTGATTTTCCCACACCCCCTCCTACTCAAAACACACCCTATAGTGTGAAAAGACCAAAAGGCCAGCTAAAACCTCTTTTTTCACGAAATTTTACTTGTTCGAACACGAGCCTTCGAACAGGTTCAAACAAGGCCGTTCGCGTGTGCTAAAATCTGTGTCACACCTCCTGGATGTTTTTTCACCTGTTCGCATAAGGTCACTCGAACATATTCGAATGAGGGTGTGCGAACAACTGTTCGAATGGTGTTGTTCGAACTAGCGTGGCAAAATGATAGACTATGTTTGGTTATGGTTGTTTAGTTTGTTGCATATGGTTGTTTCTAACCTTTCATTTCTTGTTAATTTTTTGTAATGACAATAAGTTTGCGCAACATCAATCAGTCATCGGAAAAAGACTTAAATATAAAACGTACAGGGAATATCCATTTAAAAAACCGAATGAAACAAAGTACTGAAATTATACAAAATTTCCAAACAAATATCCCCCTAATACATGAGCCTACTGGGTGTTGCGCCCCCCTCCTATTATACACATTGCCGAACCTCCTCCTAAACCGACGGAAAGGGTTGAGCAGCCTCTTGATGCGCTCAAAGACGCTCCTGCTTGGCGCTGGGACATTATCATTGATGGTCCCATCCATCTCATCCACCAAATCCAGCAGCTCTACTGTCAAGCAAATAACATAACATTATTATTTAAATAAGTAGAAGATTAAGAAACTTATTACTGCAATTAACATAAAAAAAACACGTACCATACTGACATCAGGCTCATCCACAAGCTCTACATAATGCTGAGGGAAGAGAAAGGGTTGTGAGACCCTGGAAAACCATGGGAAGTAGCCCGACACCGTGTTTGAGGAGTACGGCACACAGGGAGGCCCCTATGCCACCAAATGGTCTCTCGAAGTGTCCACCTCTCATCACACTCCGCTAGTGGTGCTGCGGCCCTAGTAAAGAAGTCCGGGATCCTACGGAATGTGATGTACCTGCCTAAACCGTCTGAGCACTCGATCTGGCAAATGGCGCATCATGCAGCCACCACTCCGGATGAACCCTCGAACACGCCGGCTCCTCAAAGCGGTCTCTCTCCCGCCATGGGCCGTGTAGTAGGGTCCAAGGTGACCTCACTCGCGGTGTAAAGCCTGGCCAAGACATAATCTTATGGTCGGTGACTTGATGGCCCCGGGGCCATCCCTGCACACCCATTTCTTTGTCCGTGGCATAGTCTCATGATACTCTGGTTCAACCACCCAAGATGAAAATTGTTCACTCTAGAAGTGCTCATAAATCCAAGCCTGTAATGAACATATGATTTGTTGATTATAAATCTGAAAGTAAACCTAAAGCAAACTTAAAAATAAAGAGTATGTTTTATACCTGTAGTAGAACAAGATGACCAGCAATCTTCTTCGTCCTCTTTCTTGTAGCATCCTTCAGTTGATCATACAAATGGGCAAGGGCCATGTCCCCCCAGCAAAAGTCTCCAACAACATCCAAATAAATTAGCATACCAAGGTAGCCAGGCTTAACCTTGTTGCCTGACTTGTCAGCAAACAAGGTGCGACCTAAAAGATACAAAAGGTAGGCCCTAGCAGCATGAGCCCATCGCCCCTCAGCTATGATTGGGTGGTAGACCCTATCCCTCAACCATACTAGACCAGCAGACAACCCCCGCCCGAATTAAGTATGGGCAGTTGCATCTTCGGGGTTGCCCATACTTCGGGGGTGGCCCCAATAAATCAATCAACAACTCCTCTCCCTGCCATGAAGTCTAGTTAGGCATGTCATAGAACCGGCCAATGATGGGGATGTGTAGCAGCTAGGATACATCATCAAGGGTGATGCTCATCTCACCCACATGAAGGTGGAATGATGATGTATCCGGCTGCCAACGCTCTATGAATGCGTTCAGCAGCCCCTTGTGGAGAATGGGAAAACCAATCCCGACCAGAGGAACCAACCCCGAAGCTGTCAGAGTATCCCTGATCCTAGCATGAAACACTGTGGTAACAGATCCATGTGGAATCAAATTTAAATCGGGCCGAGCCTGCATTGACAAATGGCACAATAAGCCAAAACATTCAACAACATAAGAAACAAATTTACAACAGTCAACTATAAAAGAATAACTTACCCGGCCAGCATAGAAATCTGTCACACTACAAAAAAAGACAGTATTAGCGAGGGAAATTAGCGAGGGAATCTAGGTGGGTCGCTAAAAATCAATTACCGAGGGAATTAGCGACGGACGGGGCGTCGTCGCTAATGATACGCTATTTATTTTTTTAAAAAAAAAATTCCTCGCTAAAAGGGTAATTCCTCGCTAAATTCAAAGACAATTTGTAACACACAACGGTGATTTTAAATTCCTCGCTAAATTTAACTATTCCTCGCTAAATGCACAATTCCTCGCTAAATGTACGGTTTACGCACACTCGACACTCTTTGGTCGATGGTACAGTTCCTCTAATCGCACAATTCCCAAAAATGATTCCTCGCTAAATGCACAATTCCTCGCTAAATGTACGGTTGCGCACACTCGACGACACTTTTTGATGATGGTACAGTTCCTCGCTAATCGCACAATTCCTCGCTAAATGATTCCTCGCTAAATCCTCGCTAATTTCAACATTGTGATCCGTGTGAAAACTTTAAGATGTACCTCTACCGTTGATTATTTTGATAAAAGATAATACTAACCGTTGGATAAATCATATCACACCTTTATCTCCTTATTTACATCACTCCAACCATACTCCTTCATCAAAAACTCTCTTTTCATTTTACATCTTCAAACCCCATTTCCCCTCCTTCATCAAAAGCATCTCTCTTCACCACCACCACCTCCTCTCATCCTCACTCCTAGCTTCCTTCTCTCTCTACCCTAATTCACCCTTCACCACCACCACCACCACCACACAACCACCACCACTAGAGCTCCTCTTCCTCTCCTCTCTCTCTCTCTTATGACTTCCCTTTTCCCTCTTCTTTTCGCCACCTTCTTCCACCACACAACCACCACCACCACCACCACCACCACCCACGACACCACCACCACCACCTATGAATTTCTTTTCTATTTCTTCTCTCTCCACCTTCCACCACAACCACAAAAAAAAAAAAATTCATTGTTGACAAAAAATAATAATATAATTTTCATTTTAATAATATGCTTGAGAAAAATAATATAATAATAAATATATATAAAAAAACAAGTCATTCAAAAATTAATTTTCATTGTTGACCAAAAAAATTTAATTTTCATTTAATTTATTTCATTACTATTAATTAATATATTTATTAGCAAAAAACAGAAAAAAAAATTCCTCGCTAATTCGTTTAAATCCTCGCAAATTTCAAAAACGATTCCTCGCTAACTCCTCGCTAAAATTCCTCGCTAATTCCTCACTAACTTGCACGCTAATTCCTCGCTAAATTTAGCGAGAACGTTTAGCGAGGATTTGGGTCTCGCTAATTCCTCGCTAAAGCACGTTAGCGAGGATTTTTGTGCTTTTAGCGAGGAATCTGCGTCGCTAAATGACGTTTTTTTTGTAGTGTCAGAATATGCGCCCCGTATGTGGGCAAGACAGAACCATCTTCCGGTCCACCAAGAAATGGGAATGTAGCCCTATGATCAGGTGCATCCTCCTCCTGATGATCATGAGTCTGCTCCTCATGTACACCAGGCTCCTCGTTATGTGCACCAGCCTGCTGATGTCTAGATGATGAAGCAACATCAATAGAAGGGTCAGCCAGCTCAAATGCCGGAAATTGAGCATCACGCTCAATATCCTGGCCAATATCATCAACCGGAAGCGGGGGAGGAGGGACGTCAAACCTGCCCCTACCCCTAGTCATACCCCTACCCCGGGAAGGTTCGCCAACTTCTTCCCTCCTTTTGCGGTTTGAAACAGTAGGAGGTGGCCTACCAGCTCGCTCGGATGGTTGGTGGGAATTACCACCACGGTGCCTCACCATATCTGAAACAACAATCAAATCAGTAAATCACTAATTAAGAGAACCAATTAAACCAAATTAAGAGAACCAATCACAAATAACATAAACTGTACTGTCAAACACCTGTTCGAACACCCCCATGCGAACATGTTTGCACAACCCCATTCGAACAAGACAGTTTCACATGCCAACTCACAACGGTTCGCATGAGGTCGTTCGAACGGTGTTTGAATGACCTCATTCGAACACCTTCGTTTTCACTTGTTCGCATGACGTTGTTCGAACAATGCAGTTACCCAGAAAAAAAACCCAAATGCAAGGAAGAGGGAGAGGCTAACCTAGACGAAAATGGAACGAATAGAGAAACTGATTGGCCGTGAACAAAACTCAACAACTCTTGATTTAGTTGGTGGATGAGATTGTGTGAGAGATTTGGGGGAGATTGAGTGAGTTGAAGAAGTTGAGTGCGAGGGAAAATGAGAGAGAGGGTTCAGTTGAGTGTGAGAGGGAAAGTGAGAGGAGTGAGAGAGTGGAGGGGTGTGAGGGTTAGTGGTGGGGGGGGGAGGTTTTTTGTTATTTTAATTTTTTAAATTGGAGGTATTTTGTGGTTTTTAAGATTGAAGGGGTGTGAAAGAGAAGGAGGGTGTGTGAAAAGCAAACTCCGTCGTTGAAAAGACAGAGGGCATTTGAGGCCCATAGTCGATGCGCGGGTACGGGCAAGCCCAACAGTGTGAGAGAGGAAAAGGTATTCCCGCGCGTGATTTGATTTTGCGGGAACATAGAATAGAATAGAATAGAAATGGAACCCTGGGAAGCTCTTGACATCGACGACGACTCTGATCTCTCAACCTTCCTCCGTCCCTGCAACCGCCACACCTCTCAACCCGATTCTCCACTCATTCCCGGTCCCGCCGGTATCCTTCAGACAGCCATGATGCAGCGCAGAAGCCAAGGAGCTTCCAACCCCCTTCCCACTCAAGAATTCGTAAGGCGCGTCGTCCTAAATGGCCACAACTCTGATCGCGATTTCAACGCCAACCCCTGGCTTTCTGCCTTGCACTTTCTTCACTCACAAGGTTAATTTCTCGCTCTCTCTCTCTCTCTCTCTCTCTGAACAACTGATTGTTGCTGAGCTGTGTTTCAATAGTGAGCGTTTTGGATGAGGATGATGGTGAGGCGGCGCCATCACCAACGCGTTTGAGCTCAATCAAGAATCATCTAAACGATGGAAAAGTTGATCTGATTGTCGCTGTTATCAAATCATGCACTCCCAACGGTTTTGGAGACATGATGGTTACCCTCAAGGTATTCGATTAAATTCGATTCCATTGTGTTTTGGTGTTTCTTTTATTACTTTGACTTTGACTTTGAATTTCAGGATACTTCCGGCACTGTTGTTGGTGCTAGTATTCATCGCAAAGTCTTCACTGAAGGAGAATTTGGAAAGGATATAACTGTTGGTTCTGTTTTACTTCTTCAAAAGGTAAGGAGGTCCGTCCTTTCTCTTCAACAACTAACTTCTCTTTTCTTTTTCCTTCTTTGCCCACTGCACAATTCCCACTTGCTCTCTATTGCGCAGGTTGCTTTGTTTTTTCCTAATAACCGCTCTACTTGTTATCTCAATATAACATTGCCCAACATACTCAAGGTGTGTATTCTCTCTCTGCTTTAACATTTCAGTTCACCCAATTTTTTCCCTTCACTATCTGCTGGGAAAGCTTGTTTGAATACAAATTTATTATGAGTTATAATTAGATTTTCCGATTAGAAACTTTGAATTTTTCTATTAAAAATTTAGGACCTATTTGTAACAGTAATGGTAATGTAACAGTAATTGAACAAACACACTTGCAGAAAAGGTACCAGTTCTATTAATGACAGACAATTAAAACAATCTCACTGCCAAAGTGACTGTGAGTGAGTGGTACACTAAGTTCAATTGAATAAGGGAACTACAGAAAGAGAGAGGAGTGAGACTGTTTGAAGAGAATCAATACATCAAATCAACATACTCCACAATTTCCCTTTCCACTACTTAAGTTATATCACACCACATGGAGTACTCACCTAGCCTCCAATTGGCTACACGGTTTCTTTCTCCCCTCCTCGTCAGGAGTCAGGACTAACAACCCTTGCTGACTCACCATTCTGATGTGGCACATCTGTTACATTATTGGATTAAATAAAACCAATTTGCTTTTCCTTGATTGATGGATCAATGAAATCCATTTATATGTTTATTGTTAGAAAATGGCATGTATTTGTTTGTGTGATTAGAGCTAGTTCCATGTTATTTTGCAAAGGTATTTTCCAAGGACATTGGACCTACATCAGAACAAATCTCACTGAAACGAACTGCACCTACTAGTATTACTACAACAGGTAGATATTTATATATATATATGCACTTGTAGCAGCAATATGGAAATTATCCCATTACCATTAGATAGCAGTACTGAGTTCTTGAAAACCGAAAATCCATGTGTGCTCATTAGTTGGCTTTCTTTGCAAACAGAATCACATGAAAAGTCATTGATGCTGCCGGGAAGTCAGTTCTCTCTTCCACAAGTAAGAACAGAAGAAATCCTTACTAATATCAGATTAGATTCAAGGTTTAGAGAAGTAGCAGATAGTGGTAAACAAGGGGATGAAATTTTGGTTTTAACTAGCTCTCACTCTGATAATGGAAACCAAAAAACTGTTTCCGATAGAGAGAACTTATCACCGAGACAGGATAATTCTGGACCTGTACAAGTAACTTGCGGTGGCAAGTTTCAAAGTGAGATGAAAGACCAACCCAACAACCCTCCTACATTGGGTGAAGGAGACAATCTAGGAGGGATTGCTCAAGGCATTTGTTCTTCAACAAACTCAGCACATATATCTGTTGGCCAAGAAAATGAAATGAAAAATTACTTGGAAATACAGAAGGAGGTCATGAATCCAAAAACTTCAATTCCGAATTGGACAGAGGAACAGCTGGATGAGCTTTTCGCATTTGACTGAGATCGTATTTTCCTTTTGTCAAAACAAACGCTTAGACGATGTTAATATACCTAGGTTTTGATTAGTTTACAGGTTTTTTTTTTATTGACAAAAAGTTTACAGGTATCTTGGTGGCGCGACTTTTGGGAAAAAAACAACTGAAACGTGATTTTCTTATAAAATTTCCAAACTGTCACTATTTTTAGATTATTATTATTTTTTATTAAACGGAGGCTTAAGCCTAAAAACTAATGCGAAATACAATGGGAAGACATTGGATGTGATATGATCGAAGGAGTTTATAAGTAAAGACATCTCTTACCTTATAAACTAATTTTGTGGGGTTGAAGTAGACCCAATTCACATTGTAAGAGTAACAATAGTACTTGATTTGTGTTTAATCAGCTAAGGCTGTCGCCAATATGAAATTTGTTCTAGTATTATTATTTCTCTAGAGGTGGGGTGTTAGATACTCAGTTTTTAAGGAACTGAGCAAACCTCCTTAAGCAAGGGATAAAGAGAAGAAGAGAGGGTTTCCTTAATATATTTCATTGATACTAATTATGAGGTCACTACATTGTTTATATAGGCTAGTGGATACACACCATAAAGGAGGATACATCACCCACACACTATCAATACTACCTAACAAACTATTCAAAGACAATGCCTAAAAAGCTCCTTCTAGAATATACTAAAATAATCATTATTTCCTTGATCTCAATGATCATATCATTACCTACCCCATCAAAATCAACCTTGTCCTCAAGGTTGTAAAAAATTTCTTCATGAATTCTCCCAGGATCCCATTGCCAGAATTGGAATGACCAAAGAACTTTAAACATTTGAAAATGTTCACCAGGATCCCACGATTGGTTGCTTCCCATTCTCAGCAGAGTAATATTGCCATAACGACCAGTACTGATGAGCTTCCCATCTAGCAACATGTAGCAAGACCCCAACCTCCCTATTCTCTTGTACGTCGTTTTCTTTACCATTCCACATTGAACACCCTTAATGTAGTTTGTTTCCTCACTGTGAAGCCTCTTGGCAAACAAACATTGAACCCATGCAACTTGCATCCTATCATTAGCAACACTGTTGCCAACCAATATCATAAGCACTAATGAAATTGTTGGCCCATACCGCAGACTGCATAAAGGACTCACCTTAATACACTTCAATTTGGGTGCAATATTTGATAGTTGCATTCTTGTAAAATGCTTTAGTATATCTCCAACTCTACCTACCAGCCAACTCTCCTTATCATATTCACAAGACCAAGCAAGCATTTTGGATTTGCAAGTGCCATAAGAACCATAATAGACATGCACATCACAATGGCCCCCTTGGATATGGAATTCAAGGAACCAACTAGAATGATGCGCATTCCATGAGAATAGTAATATCAAGCCAGATTGTCTAAGCACCAACCTTAAACAAATGGTCATGTCTCTTCTAGCAACCACAGATATCGACTCATCTGTTTTTGGAGTTTCAAATCTGTCATAGAGAAACAACCTACTTGCTACATTGCTTGTTGCATCCAATCTTCCAGCATAAGAGTAGGTTGGATGTTGAAACTCAAGTAAAGATGAAGGTTGAGCTGTAAGCAATGCATTTTCACCAATTTCATTGACTAAACTAATAATTGCATAGGGAGGATGAAATGAGACTTCTGCATTGATAAGAATTTCCAATTCCATGTGTGCATAGCTAGAATAAGCATTGTGGTTACCACTAGAATCATCATAATTATATTGCATTGGCAAGGCCTCACGGTCCAGAACCCCATTAATCATATCAAAATGATGAATGCTAACTTGCGCTGGTCGCTTACTGTGATGACCAATTAAGTTAACAGCCATAAATGTCAACAAGTGCCAACTTTGTACTTCATTTTTTTCATGAGGTGAAGAAAATACTGGTGGAATTTCAGGTTGACAACCATAGAAATTACTCTCAATATCATACCAACAACAACACACATTAGAATTGGGATATATACCATCACACAGATAAGCATCATTAACACATGGATCATATGTAAGGGCGAACGAGTTGGCATCGACAAGAAAATCGAACTCAAGTCCAAGTCCACTAGATGGGAAACAATTACTGCAATTATGATAGTTGTGAAACAGAATAGCATTGATAGTATCGTTTTGAACAAGAATTACCTGGACTTCTTCCTTTTTCTGTGACGACTAAGCGACCGTATCGACCGAGGTGACACACGAATGGCAACAATATCTGCAAGAAAATCCAATCTGGGGTTTAGGTAGTGGTGGAGGGTTCTCTACTGCCCCATGGTTCCAATATAACTTATGCAAACAAATTCTAGCACAACCAAAAGGAGAGGGATGCACAGAGGTTACATCCAGATCCGGTGGCTTTGAAGGTGGTCGCGGCGATGTCGGACATTGGTTCACCGTTTGGCGCGTCGTCGGTGCTATTACGATCATCGTATCACACGATGGCGCTCAAGCGGAGGTCGTTTCACCGGTTCCATGGAGGGAAGAATGACAGAATCTAACCCCACACACAGAGCAAGATCGGCGTTGAACTCAGAGCCATCAACAACAGAATCGCCATTGAGGGAAGAAGCTTCCGTAGAAATCAATGGCGCTGGCTCTTCTTCCTTAGGAAGTACAGAATCCGTAATAGAATCGGTAAGAACACCGATATTTAAATCATCAGTGAGGGAAGGTGCTGCTATAGATGTAAGTGATTTTGAATCTGGCTCAATTTCATCGTTTAGCACGGGTAAGATTGGCCTCCATTCAGGCTTGAAACGCCAAAGAAAAGGAGGAATGAATGATTCCCAACTTGCCATTGGATGATGGTGAGACCATTGAAGCCACCATTGGAGAGGAGCACCTTGCAACCCAGAGGCAGCGATTAGCAATTTTGACGTTGATGATATTTCCGTTTCAGCAAAGAATTGATCGATGTCAAGAACCCACCCGTAAGCATCGTCGTCACCGTTAAACACCGGAAGCGCAGTTGGTGACAATGGATTAGCAGGAAGGAGCTCTCTCAATGAAAGCACCATTGTTAGATACTCAGTTTTTAAGGAACTGAGCAAACCTCCTTAAGCAAAGGATAAAGAGAAGAAGAGAGGGTTTCCTTAATATATTTCATTGATACTAATTATGAGGTCACTACATTGTTTATATAGGCTAGTGGATACACACCATAAAGGAGGATACATCACCCACACACTATCAATACTACCTAACAAACTATTCAAAGACAATGCCTAAAAAGCTCCTTCTAGAATATACTAAAATAATCATTATTTCCTTGATCTCAATGATCATATCATGGGGGCGGCATGACAGCCATTACTACAATTGCAGCTGTTGTTGTAGTAAGGTCACATAGTTGTAAGCGAAGGCATAACAGTGTGTTGTAGACAGCATGGACGATTCACATTACCGATTGCAGTAGGTAGAACTTAACAGTCCCATTGCTGGGGAAACTTATAAAGTTCCCATGCTAAAATTCACAATTTAAAGGACAGGACCAATATTTCTAGCTGTTAACATAACTTATGTTTTGTCATACGGTTCTCTATTTCCCACTGCAAGTACTTGTAAAGAATTCACCGTGCATCTTGCCTGGGTAATAAATTGCTGAAACACTAACAAATGAGTGCTTCCATTGAGCAAAGATTAAAAAAAAAACTGTGAAGAACACACAGCTGAATATACTGAGCTACAGGCTACAGCCATAAGCCTTCGTCTCACTTGACTGCCATTACAATTCAAGTATATTTACCTCAAGCAAAATTGGGACTCATTCTGGAAAGAATACATTACTCTGTCACAGAATAAACTAAATGGTTGTGTAATACATGCTTTCCATGTCTATAAATTACGTAGCCACGAATAACAAAAGAATCAATTTTGTAGAAACCACATTTCAGATGGCTCCTGTATAATTATTGTAACTGGTATCGAATCAATCATCGTAGGCATAAACATCAGCATCATGCATCTCAGGTGTCAACCAATGAAGATCAATAATTCAGCTCTCATCTCTTGTATTCCCAACCAAGTATATACCTACAGAAATAGCTTCCTCAACCTTTCAGCAGCTGCAGCAGCCCTTTTGTTGGTTGGCTCAAGTACAAGTGCATATTTAAAATCTGTAAACCAAAATATTATTAGTGTTATTAGTGTCTAAATTCTAACATCATATGAAAATGAGAAGGCTAATATGCAGTTGTCTGATTTGACAATAAACTCCACATTTTATACATTTGACCAGTCCAATCATCAGCGAAACAGTTTTCTGATAATTTTCATACCAAACTAAGAAGAAATACTAGAACCCATAAAAAGAAATCAAGTTAGTATGGGAAATCGACCAAATTAAACCCACAAAGTGATGCGTCTAATTAAATTTTATATTTTAGATAATTCAAGAAACAGCTGAACTATTACCAAAAAGGAAATGTGTGGCTAACAGACAAATTTGAGAACTGGGGATATTACCATCAATTGCTTCCTTGTAGTAGCCTAGCATCTCTCGAGCTGTACCTCTACGAAAGTAGGCCTTCACATTCTGATTAAAACATGGATACAGAGAGGATGTTATTTGAAATGTGCTATTAGTTGTCTCATTCAAGGAAATATACAAAATCAGGTATCTGAACTGTGTCTGGATAAACACAACAGGGAAATATCGTTTTCCATGCATATCCATAGATCCATTTCTTTCTCTTTTTCTCCTTCTCTTATTATTCTCTAAGATTGGAATATAGAAATTCTACCAATCAAAGGATGAAACTGTTGGATCTAATTATACAACTCAAAAAATGTTCATTAAATATAAAATTTTATCTTAGTACGAAGCCTTCATTTTAACCAAACATGCATATTTGGAATGAAGACAAGCTTTTGTCAGTGTACAAGGACAAAACCATCAGTGAAATCAATGCAATAAACTTCCAAGGAAAAAAGCTTTGACTACAGAAGTAACCTTTTTGTCGAGATTTATTGCTTTTGTGCAATCTGCCTCAGCTTGGAGATAACTGGATTAACAGAGAACAAATCAATTAGTTCCAAGACACCCTTTTTGGGCAAAATAGATTGCTAAGCATTTCTGCAGCAATCCATAGTAATATTAAGAAGAAAAAATGAATAAAGAATACAATCACACTTGGGGAGACATAGTTTGCAAGAAACTCTTTAAGAGATATAGCAAGAAAAATGAAACACTACCTGCCAAGTTCTAGATACACTTGAGCCCTGTTACTGTGGTAGGTTGCATTATTGCCACAGAGTTTGATAGCTTCGGTATAAAATCCAATGGCTTTTTGCCACTGCTTATCTTTGTAGGCTTGATTTCCCTGAATCATTGAGTGATGAACCCCCCAAAAATTAGGATGGAGAAGAACAAGCACAAAAGTGAGGATGGAGGATTAATGATCTAAACTATCAGGTGCAGCTTAATGAAATATGCAGAGAACTTGCAAAAAAATGTTAAATTACCAATATTGTTGAAAGCAACCAGACAACAAATATTGTATTTTTATGATAGTTGCAGCTTTTCTTATAACAGTTCAGTAAAGGTTGATACCTCTAGACAATTCCATCTCTGTTGAATAGATAGTTAGCCCTCAAACAAAAGAAAAATATAAATCCTAGGGAGATGTCAAGGATAAATTATAACACCTAAAAAAAGTATCAAATCTACATTTGTCTAGGCGAAACTTAAGAAAGTTCACATAATCATGAAGACACAATGTAATGTTAACCCACATATGAGAGGTGGTGGGAGGACAAGAGATATAATTGGTTATACCAAATGAACATTGTAACATTATATATATATATATATATATCATCACAGATGCGATACACACATCCACCATGAAAATAGGAAGAAACAAAATCAACACCTAACCCCAAGAGACATGCTGACAAGTTCATGGACTATGAATTAAAGATAATATGTGGTTTTATTCCAGTACAATTTTAAACGTCACTAGTGATATAGAACTATAATAACCATGTCAGTTATATAGCAAAATTGCAACAAAAAATAGGTAACTGCTGAATTTTTCTGATGCATTTAGCAATACCTTTTCTTTAGCAATCTCAGCAGATTGTTCCTTACTGACAACATTTGTTGATGATTTACTTGTAGCAGCAATATCGACCTGCTCTTGGAGAGCTGTATACATGGCCTTTAGTGTGTTAAGCAAAAAGCGATCACCACCGTGCCGAGCTATCAAAGACACTGAAACAGGATACTTGTCGTAAAACCCCAATGGTATTGTGACCTGGAAGGATAAATTAGGTTAAATATAAACATTACAACCACAACAACCAAACCTTTTACCCATCAGATGCATAGAGGAATGTTCTACCACTGATGAAAATCAAACAAAAAGTTCAATGATATTGATTAAGGAAACGAGTTTGTGTGAAATAACAAATTCTGAAGAAACAGCCATAAATAAATAAACAGATAAAATTATGTAAGTTATGTGATGGTAAAATCTTTACCTGACAGCAACCTGATATGCTAGCAATACTTAGCAGACTCAATGCACGACTCTGGTAATCCTGAGATAGGATCTCCTTTCCACCTAATTTTGGAGGAGGATCAGCTACAGTAGGGATCACCAATATTCCTTCATCCTTAAGAGCATTAAAATGTATTAAACTCAGAACAGTTATGTTCCCTTATCAGAATATGCATTACAAAAATATTCAAAAGCAAATTTATAAGAATTAGAATATATGTTTGGCCATAAAACTTTTGAAAATATCCACCTCCATCCTTGAAGGAATCATCCGCATGCATTCGCAGTATATTTTCAATAACTTGTATATAGAAGGGTTTCTTCCCATTCAATACCAGAGTTCCATTTACTTTCAGTTTGTAAATTTCAGCACAACTTTTAGCTCTTAAACAATCACAAATTACAATCCTCCCACTACACACTTGTCAGTTTGTTCATCTTTGAACACATTATTCATTATTTTTTAAAAAAGAATGTAGGAAGTATAAACTATTGAAACTCCAATCAATATCAATGTTTTATTCACTATAAATTTCATAAAATTCAGCACTCTTTTAACTCTTGAACAATCACATTAAAATCCTCCCACTATGCACTTTCTTCAACTGCCAATAATAATTTTGTTTTTTCAATAAAGAAAAATGAAATATAAAGTATTGTTAAAATAAGATGCTTTAGATATTGCAGGCCAAGTTGGTATGAGACAGCGTGAAGACTGATTTTAAATCAGAAGGATTTAAGAAAAGTACATGGCAAAGTAAAATGATTACCTTCAGCAGTGAACTTACAGCAACACGCATCTCACTTCTAACAGATTTAGAGTTTTCAATCTCTACTTCAGATACATCAATTTTTGTATGCAATTGTGCTGAAACAGCTGGATGGAGATCAGGCTTTACTATGTTCATCCACTCATCGTGCACATGTCCGAATTCATGTCTGCACAAATACAGCGGATAAATAATCACCCTACTATTCAAGGCTTCCACAACGGTCATATTACACAACAAATATAAATCATTTAAACTCACAATGAGGAATGCTAATTGAAAAGAGAAGTCATGACATGATTAACTGAACCGATCAAAACATAGAAAAACTGCTGAATGAAATACAACTACTCTAAATGGGACCAAATGACAAGTTGAAAAAAACTCACTTTTTGCTCATTCAGAGTTTATGGTTTACCATAAAATTGCAAATTACAATGATATTTCCATATCAGAAAGAATCTGACTAACCTTTGTAGGAATTGCATAATATTGGCAAGTAATTTTAATGAAGAAGCTTTCAGTTCACCATTTGTTTTCTGGCTGGAGGACGCCCTCAAGCTGGGAACTTTAGAACTTATATAGTCCTCAAGATTTATATGTTTCAATACTTGCTCTGAAGACAAATGATGTTGAGGAAATAATTAACGGATTGCAATTCCAAGAACAAAGCAAGACTTATTCAAGAAGACACACACTAGAACACATACTGAGGCAACAGCTTCCAATGATGACCAAAATGATGGGGATTATATTAAATTGTAAAGAAGTATACAACAAAAGAACATACTTCCAAAAAGCTTCTCGGTGGCTTTGATCACCACTTGAGAACTCCTGTCAAGCGGAATGTTTAGGTGTTGAAAACAGTCATCGGCAATAAAATTTGCCGGGGACTGCATTGAACTGCAAATGGTGCTTGTAAAAGTATATGGCCAACTCGACGCAATATATCAGGATCCTTTGCAAACAAACCTGAAAAGAGCATTTGAAGGTAAAATGAATTTCAAAACTGCAGCAATTGTAGAAGAACATCAGCTATATATAAAAACTAAGACAATCCTAGCAACTATATAAAAATAGTATAAATGTAAAACAGTTGTAAGAGAACAACTGGTATCTCCTCTTCCCGGTATGTGTTCGGATAGCTCATTTTAACATTGTGTTCAAGTAGCTCATAAACAAAAAACTTACCGAGAAGGCTTCTTAAAAAATGCCTAAAAAGTAATCAGAACCAAACTTGCATTTGATCTTTATATTACATAAATATACTAATCATTAAAACAAATCAAGCATTTCAGCACACAAGGCGATAAACCAAACCAGAATTCTTAATTGAGTCATTCATACCAACAGTGTCCAGACTTGTTGAAACAGGTATGATTCCTACATGAGAAACAGCACCAAATGAAGGTCGAAATCCAAGAATCCCACAGAACCCAGCTGGTACTCTCACCCCTCCAATAGTATCAACGCCTGTAATATACAATGGTGCAACAGTATCAGAAAAATATTCACATATCAGCATATAGTGATACTAAACAAGAAAATTATAAATATAGACACATAAAGTGTGGCAACAAGAATGTACATAAAATTAAAACAATGAATTCAAAGTTACAGATGTAGCTTTCATTTATATCTCAGTTCACACAACATGTAAAAACAAAGAATAATCATTTTGAGTTCATGTTTTAAGAAATAAATTTTTGCAAATTCCTAAACTTTTGCAACTTTCCAAAAGCAATCCATTCAAAACATTTAAATGTTTGGATTTTAAATGCATTTCAAGCGTTTTCCAACAAGGTAGGGCGGACTATACAGACTGAAGAGTGTCATGAATCATTTCAAGTGTTTGGATTTTAAATGCATTTTTAGTAGTTTTCATTCAAACTTTAGAAGTCCTTTCCTATCACAAATCATTCATAGAACGTTCCACAATCTCATTCCCCCTTTTTGGATCCTGGATTCATTCATAGTTGATATATCTCTTATCTTTCCAACATTTTGAGTGATGGACTCAATATACTAAAACAGCAAATTGACAAACAGAGGCATGTGCAAGGAAGAAAACCAGACAACACTCTTGGTGGTAATAAGCTCACGGAAAAGTAGATCTTTCACTTTTCAAATTCAGTGTGTCAATAACTTTGAGGCTACATGAAGATTGGGGGCTCATTACCCCAGAGGGGAAAAAAAAGGAACCACCCTCAGATGATTACTAGTCAATAATGGAGGTGCATGCACCCTCAGACCCGTGCTTGCAAATGCAAGAGTAACTGACTAGTAATCATCTATAAGTGGCACAGAGCTTGCAATGATTATGTATGTGTCTTTAGAGGAAAAGAGGGAAATGATCCTCCCAAGTGGAAAACAACTTGAGGAAATAATGTTATGCAAATCTCACCCTTATTTATTGTATTGTAAACCCACTTTCTCTCTCCATCTCTTTAATGGATGATTAGGATTTTAGTTGGACTCTCATGTGATTTCTAAAGAAAAGAAATAAAAAACAATGAAGTAGTGTATTGAAAAGATATATGAAGAAACAAACCCAAGGAGAAATCAACGAAATTGGCAGCAACAGCAACAGCGGCACCACTAGAGGAGCCACCCGGCAGTCGAGCAGGGACAGCAGGATTGGTAGGCGTATCGTAATGCTTATTTTCACCACTGATTCTGAAAATAAAGAAATGGCAAAACAAGTAAATTAATATTATTATTATTATTATGTCATAATAATAATAAAATCCCAACCTAAACCCTAGGGTTTGGAACGAACCCGTAAGCGAATTCATCGACAACAGTTGTTCCAAGGCAGGTTGCACCGGCTTCAACAAGAGTAGAAACAGCAGTAGCAGTAGAAGAAGCAGCTTCGTGTGTTCTGGCCCATTCTGGATGCCCAAACGAGGAGACATGTCCCTCTATGTCAAATCTGTCAAATGAAACGCTTGTAAGTATGTGAGTGAGTAAAAAAGAAAATATGTCAGTTAGGTTATAACATACAGGTCGGAGAGTGCGAAGGAGAGAGCGGTGAGAGGGTGGGGAGCTTTGGGAGGCGCCGGGGGTGGAGGAGGAAGAAGGCGAAGTTTTTGAATGAAAGCGCCGAAATCTTCTTTGACGGATTGTTTAAGCTTTCTGGTGAGAACATAAATTCCGGCCAAACCGAGTCCCAACAATACCCATAGGTTCCCCGATTGAGAGGCCATTGATTTCATTCCCTTTCTTTCTTTAGATATAAGAAGATAACAATCTACACAACTCAACTCAACTCACACTTGTTTTTACTTGTGCAGCCACAACAATACTCCTCTTCTCTCAGGTTCCTGCCGCCTCAACTTCCTCGTAAGTCTTATCTATCCCTTCCCTTCCAACTCCCCAACAATAACATTCCAATATTTATAATTTAAGTTTAAATATTGTTTTCCTTGTAAATAAATATAGATATTTTTACTTTTTGCCCTAAAAAATGTTTTTTTATCCTCCAACTTCCTTAATTTATTTTAAGTTAAATAACACTTTTGGTCATTTATCTTTGCTCTTTGTTTTATTTTCGTCTTTTATCTTCTTTTTTTCATGTTTTGGTTCCTCATCTTTCATATTTATTTCCTTTTGGTCCCTCAATCGTATTTTTTGTCCAATAAGTTAACAGACATCACGTTGGCAGTTAACTGTGGACGTGGCGTCTTAAGTGTCATGGTTGATGTGGCATTTCATTTTTTTTAATCAAAAGCATAAAACTATTTCATTTAGCATTTTTTATTTCAATTCGTGTTTGATTTTGCATCAATTTCATTGAAATCTCTTGGTTGCATTCACTTAGTGCTGTAACTTCGAGCATTTTGCAATTGGTTTGGCGCAATTTGGTTGAGACTTAAGCATTTTACCCTCTCACAAAATCCAAAATCGTCTTTTGCCCAAAAATGCGTTTTCAAATAAGTTGTGCTACTTTTTTGTGCAAATCGATGGAGGATTCGCAATCATTGTGAAATTTCGTTCAAGTTAGGCACAAATTTCGTTTGATTTTGAGCATTTTACCATTAATGTCGACTTGAACAACTTTTGAATCTTCATCTTCAACTCTGATTTTCCAAAATCATTTTTTCTTTTAAGTGCTTTTTTGGTCCTAAAAGTTACATAATCGAATTCCTTATGATATTTTGAGCGAAATGGACACCAACCTTTTGTAATTTGGTTCAGTATAACATAAGATGTTACAAAAAAAAATTGTGTTCATGGTGAACAAAATTGCAAAAATTGCTTGCAAAGTTTTATTCAACTTAGAGTTTAGTTTTATTCAATTTGGTTACATACTACATGAGTTATTCAAGAAACGTTAAATTAGAAAAAATGTGCTTGATGTTCTAATAAATGTGTTTTTTTTTTAATTTTACATATTATTAATTATTAAATAATTTAAAAACAATTGTTATAACAAAAACGAGTGCTTCTAAGTTGAGGGAGCAAATTAAATCTTTCACCGGTAGAATATTGTGTAAAATGCTATATGAGTGATTAAGATTGAATCAACTAGTTTTAAATCTCAACCGTTGATGAGTTTTTATACTACATCATATTATCATATTTAATGGTTCATCAGTGAGAGATTAGATTTGCTCCCCCGTAATACGGTACTTTGGTGTTGCATGCGAGACGGCGAAAAGATTGAATACGAGGACGCTGCGCTGGCTGGCCGCCTTGCCCACAAGAAAACATTTTCATTCATTTTGAGAAAAACAGAAAATTGCGATATGATAATGATTCTCCTCTCCACCACTCTCTATCTTCCCCCCTCTCCAATGCAATCCAACTAATTATTCCATTCTCTTCTTTCATTTATTCATTCATTGCTTTCTATCGCAACTTTCTCCATTCCGATCACTTCAATCTTTCAATTCTCGCTTTCCTATTTTCTAACCAATACCCAGGTTTTGCTTTTCATCAATTGAATCTGCTGCATAGGAATGTTTTCATTTTCACAACTTCACTTCCAAGATTGTACAACTAATACAACTTGTTTATGTTATAAACCTGTATTTGTGATGCAATTCTAGTGTACTTGAGAGGTGGCCAGTCCTTTATAACATAACAGGGCTCTTAATTTGCATTTCAATCACCATAATTTCTTTCTTACTTGTTTCAATCACCATTTCTTCTTCTTCTTCTCTTAACTCCTCATTTTTCTCTCTTGAAAACAATATGACAAGTTCCCCTGCGTTTTTTTCCTCAAGGAATGCTTGTTTTTTTAATGAACATTTGTTCTTGCTTGGTATCATTGTTATTTCAATTTACTTGTGATGTCTTGATGATTTCTGTTTAGACTTAATCTGTCTAGTTGTAGCCATGCTTCCTCCTATTGTTAATCCAGTTTTTTTTTTTACTTATGTCAGGATTGGAGAGAACAGAAAAAATGGTAATTTCAACACAATATGATAGATTTTCAAAGGATTTTGTAATGGGAGGTGCAGCAGCAATCGTATCTAAGAGTGCGGTGGCACCAATTGAGAGAGTCAAACTTTTATTACAAAACCAAAGCGAAATGATTAAAAGAGGACAACTCAAAAGACCCTATCTGGGTGTGGCTAATAGCTTTAAGAGGATCTTCATGGAAGAGGGTCTCATTGCCTTTTGGAGAGGCAACCAGGCCAATGTTATCAGATATTTCCCCACACAGGTCAGTGGACTATGGTCTATGCCTATTATAGTTTTTTAGTGTTTCCAATGTTTTCTAATTCAATCTTGAGTCATAACTAAATGATAAAAACAGCAGAAGAGAATAAAAGAATGAACAAAACAAGTGATATTTAGTGATTTACCCATTAATATACCAGGGTCCAGGGTAGTTATTTCCTGTGCTGCTCACTAATATACTAGGTCAGATTGTAGAGTATATTCTTTTGTTCCTGGATTTTGTATTCTCTGTCATCTAAGGACCTTAGATATCACAGTACGAGCGAATGACTGCTAACATGCTTCCCTTCTATCCTAGTGTCTTTTTCTAAAAGAAAGTAATTCTCAATTAAATTGAAAACACAGGTGACCTCAGGCCTTCACTTATCTCAATTTCTTATCCAAAATCAATTCCACCTCCGTTACTCGTTAAAAATATATGATCATGTCCACTTTGTTCATTGTTATCCCCTGAACAACCTTTGTCCTTTTCCTGCTGTCAAAGCATGCCAAATATTATTAGCTGGGTATTATAAAAGAATGGCCATATACATATGAAAGGGAAAACTTGGTTTGTTTTTGCTGCTTTGTATTCCAATCAAATCCTGTGATCGTGTACTCAAATAATGATTCTTTTTTTTTTCTGTTAGAAATAATGTTTGAGCAAACAGTTAATTGGTCTATAGGCTTTCAATTTTGCATTCAAAGGTTATTTCAAAAGCATATTTGGATTTTCCAAAGAGAAAGACGGGTACATTAAGTGGTTTGCTGGGAATGTGGCTTCAGGCAGTGCTGCAGGAGCCACTACTTCATTGCTTTTGTATCATTTAGACTATGCACGTACAAGACTGGCCACTGATGCATTGGAGTGCCGTGCTACTGGTCAGCGCCAGTTTAAAGGACTAATTGATGTATACCGCAAAACCTTATCAAGTGATGGAATGGCTGGCTTGTACAGGGGTTTTGGGGTTTCGATATTGGGCATCACCATGTATCGAGGAATGTACTTTGGGATCTATGACACCATGAAGCCTGTTGTTTTAGTTGGACCTTTTGAGGTAAGCATTTACACTTTTATTTTAAGAGATCTATAATTCATAGCCAATGGGAAAAGACGTGGTTGATCATTGATACTTTTAACTGAAAATTTCCGCGTTCTTTTTAACACTTGACCAGTAGTCTGTTTAGTCTTTTCCACTGTCGTATGCGGGTCAGATATTAGAGTTATTCTATATTATGCAAGTTATATCGATGATTACGCAGAGTTTGAACTTTGAACGTCCATCTTTAAGAGTATGAGTGTAAGACGCATGACAAGTTATACAGCAGCATTTTGGAATTGGAAATATAATTTACTGATTCTTCTTGTCATTGCATTTTCACAGATATGTTCATCCAAAAAAAAAAAAAATCACGGATATATCCCTTGATGGCATAGCACCTTTGATGAACTTAGAGCATTGGTTCTGTTTGTTTATTCCCTTGCATTCCAATGTGAGTCTTTTAATTTATTTTCTGCAGGGGAACTTCTTTGCTAGCTTCTTGTTAGGTTGGAGCATCACAACTGTCTCTGGTGTCTGTGCATACCCTTTTGACACATTGCGCGGCGTATGATGCTAACATCTGGACACCAGAACAAGTATTATAATGGAATGCATGCATTCCGTGAGATTGTTAGACAAGAGGGTTTCTTAGCTCTATTTCGAGGAGTTACTGCAAATATGCTTCTTGGAATGGCGGGAGCAGGGGTGCTTGCTGGGTACGATCAGCTAAACCGTATCTCATCTAGACAAAGTCAAAATAATGAAACGAACCAAAGAGTTCTGAAGTAAATGACTGAACCATGGTGGATTTTTTAAGGGAGAAATGCATTTTTGGACCTAAAAAGCATATTTATCATTTAGAAACTAGAATGAGTATTATGGCAGCTCATTTCCAAAAGTTTGGACATGATAGCAGCCAAAGGAATTTGTTCTATAAACCAAACTCCAGTACGAGCTTTGAACATGATAAACTTGATTTTAGGTCCGTAGATTTTCTCCCTTTTGTTAATAGCAAATTCTTGAAAATTGATAGACTCTAGTGCCTTATTGATAGTCAAACTTCTGTTGTAATTTAATTCACTTTGCAAATGCAGTGAATCAACATTTCTGTTCCTGTGAATGCTGTTCATATGAGGTTTCTAATTTACATTAATATTCATAATAATTCATAACCAGACTTCAATTATTTTGTTATTCTCACATATGAAATATATTCGTTCTTCTGCTTCTTTCCTGTTTTGATGTTCTTCATAAAAAATTTCCCAAACTTAAATCATTTTACTGGTGTCATATTTGACTTGATATTGTATTCTATTGACTAATTTGACATGCCACATTACTTTCAGAGGAAACTCCAATTTACTACGAGTTCCACAAATTTAAAATGTGTTTATATGATTTTTAGATGTTTGGGAATCTGTCTTGGTCACCTTATCTCGATACAAGTAATTGGTAAGGAATTTGGTTTTACTTGAGCAATTTCTCGATTTCAAGTTTTTGCGAATAAATTTTTTGGCATTGAGATAAGTTTCTCTTTTATACTGTGAGTCTAAACAAAAATGTGGTCGTATTCTTTTTCTCTAACTTTTTTCACCGTTGATTAAAAGTCACGTGGAGACGACATAATTAGTTTTTTTGTATTAAAATTGATAACTTTTTTAATAATGAATCCTACTAATATTTTATAGAAAGTTAAATGAATGGATTGAAATGTATATTTATAACAATTTATGAATCGATGGCAATACAGTGTCTTCTACTGTGGAATAACATGAGAAATGGTCAATGGCTTCAAGCACTCCAGTTTTCGCCTGCAGTGCTTGCTCTTAATGGAATTGAAACAAATTGGGGGGACTACCATTTTTTACATTTACATTCGAAAGCATTATTATGTGATGAAGGAGGGGTAGGGAGAAAGCTAGCTTGCCCGTATAACGAATCTAGTGTCTAATATGTGATGATGGATTAGAAACCGCTTGGAAAATTTTCATAAGTGAAACACTGTCTCAACCATTTCTAAACTTATTTATGATGCTGAAAATCTCTAAATCAAAAGGTAGTAGTGTTAGCTTAGCAATTGGAAGGTCGAGTTGAATGACTGGCACTTGCAAGGCGCTGCTTGCAACACCGCCGGCTTCACAAGGAGTTTTCTACATTACTAGTCAACTATTGAAATAATTATAAGAACTGGTATGTGCAATCATCACTGATTTCAAAGCCACTTGAAGTTGATACTAGTAAGTGTCGTTTGGGTTTGCACTTGTTGTTAGTTTGCTTTTATCTTGACAATATCAACGATGGATGTTCTTCTTATCCATCTAAATATATAAGTAACTGCTAATAAGATAGTTAAAGGTTGGGCCTTGATATTAAAGTTGCTTTTATGCACATCATAGTCAAGTGTTGAGGCAAAAGCCTGCAAAATTCCACTTTCAGTTCTCTACGAATAGTTAAGTCCAACAATTTTGAAGAGGAAAAAGAAAAACAGCAACTAGCAATACCGAATAAGCAACGGGTGCTTCTGATAGAAATTGGCAGTTATGCTTTAAAATAGGGTCTGAATACAGAATTTATATTAGCAAATCCTATGAAGAATGACTCTTAAACAGAGAAATTCTAATACAATTACAGAAACTGGATACTTAGAAATTACATAGAGATGAATATAACTGACCACTGTTGCAACTTGCAAGGAACAGTTACAAGGAATTCCCCTCCAGAGATATTTGAGAGCTTGGTCTCTCCCAACAAAGTCCTACACAATCCACTGCATCTCCTATTCCCTTTCCTCTCTCTATTTATTCAAAATACAGAAGTTACTGACAATAATAATCATAAACTGCTAACAATAGAAGAAATAATTACAAATGCCAATATTAATTCAACCTATTAGGCTTGGCCTCCTCTTATAATTTTTATTAATTATATACTAGTAAGAGGTTTAACAGCTTCTTGTTGATATCTGATATTTTCTCAACTGAAAAATCATCATATTTTTTTATTGCTATAAAAATTCTAGAGAAGAATAATCCAAGAGAACAAGGAAGGGATCCTTCCTTCCTTAATATTGATAAATCTTTTGCTTAAAAAATTTCCATACACAGTTTATTGAAGGATTATCGTGCACACACACATACAAAAAAAGATGAGGGTAAAAACTAAAAAGAAATCTTTCATAAGTAGGCCAGATATATTATGCTACACTATTGCCTACAAGAGAAAGGTAAATCTTAATCTTCCTATGAAAATGGTAAGACGGACCTTTGAAACAAGGATCTTGCCCATCCATGTGACTGGCACCCACTCAGCTGAATAAAAATTTACCATTGAATTAGACCTGTTTCAATAATCACCAAAGATACTCGCGAAGGAGAAGAGATACTTCCAAAGCAATTACGCTTAATTCAGGGGACTTTTCAGTATGTGTGTATAGCTGTCTTCACACAATTTAACAACCACACATCCTCTTTGACTGGGACATCAAAGTAATAAGCAGTTGCATGTGGACAATTCTTGGTTAAGTTCTTGTTTTATGCAACATATGGTTGTCTCGAAGAACATGATGCTTCGGTTTATCAGTTTCAAATTTCTGCAAGATGTTGCAAATGCAGATAGATGATACATGATAGTCAGAGCTTATGGGCATCTCAAATGAACTGGATCTGGGAACCAAATATCCATTTGTTTCTTGAAAGATAAGCAGCAGAATTGGCATATTTTCAATCTCCAAAAGTAACTACTCGCCATGCCCCCAACTTGAACCAACAATGAGAATTCCCTATGCATCAAAATCAAAGTATTATATCCCCAGCAAAAAGGAGGTTGCATATCTTTCCCTCTGTGGAAATACTTTCCTGAGAACCAATATTAAAATGTAGGCTCTTTTTTGCTTTCCTGTAATGTTCTGCTTCAGAATATCTACCATTTCTTTCCAAACCAGATACAAGTACATTATAAGTGCCTAACATAGGACAAATTCCTTTTCCGCACATGATTTTGTAAATCTCAAGTGCCTTATTAACTCTTCTAGCAGAGAAGTAAGCACTAATTAAAGCAGTATAGGTAGCAGTGCACTTATGACTATCAGGTAATAAGTTGAAAATCTTTGAGGCAAAAGATAGCTTCTTAGCACAACCAAGCCTATAAATTAAAAGTGAAGCCAAATAGATTCCTAGAGAATGCCCAGCTCTAGACATTTCGTGAACAATTCTCACCAGCTCTGAAAACATATTTGATCTGGTCAACAAGCCCAATAAGGAAAGATATCCTGTTCTCTCAATTCTTATTCCCATTGTTAAACAGTACTTGAAAGCCAACAAGGCACCATCAGGTCGATGATTGCTACAATTTACCTCTATAATGGTTGAAACGATCTTATCATCTAAACGTATTTTCTTATCCATCATCCCTCGAAGTAAGTGATCAATAGCGACAACATTTCTATTTTTCAAGAGAACAATTAAAAGCTCTTTATCTATATCAGTAGCAGAAGACACTGCATCAGCCGTGATTCTGTCGTTTGCCTCCCTCCGTAAGCTACCATTCATATAAATGTGTGGATTGACTTGCCTTAGAAGGGTATCACTCTCACCAGCAGTTTTAAAAGCTTCCAAAGCTTCCACAAAAACAGGATAACGAAGAACAAAGCGGTTTTCTTTCATATGCTGAAGGATTTGGGTCATAAAGACAGTACCACCAACTTTAGAACACTTCTCAATCAGAATATTACATGCAGCTTTATCAGGTTTCACTCCAGCCTCTTGCATCTTATCAAAAATTTCAAAAGCTTCATTGCATTTTCCTAGAATACACAAAGCAAGAATATCAATCACTACCTTCAACTTCAACTTTTTATAATTAATAAAAAACTACAACTCAGGACAGGGGGCCAAATAGAAGCTATCATTTGATCTGCTGAACTTTTTCACCCCCCAGCAGAATGTTCCTCACCTTATAAATGACATAGGTAAAGTAGACAAATCATATTAATTTTTTTTCAAGACTCAGATTATTTAGTCCTCAATAATTCCTAAGGGGAAACAATGAATCCAAATGTTAAGAGGATAGTTAAGCTCGGGCTTTCTGCAAATAAAATAAACCTTTAGTCGAACTCCGAAGCAAAGAATTAAGATAAGTTCAGTTGGAGTTTTAAGTCCCATTAGTATACAATGGTGGCATCACTAAAGAATTAAAGAATCAATAAAAAATTTAAACTTGCATGTCTGTTTTAATAACGAGCAGCTTAAGAAGACACACACACCACATATAAACAACTCATTTTAACTAGCAAAGAAAGAGAAGGAGTACATTCCCTCACAGACCATATAACAAACAGGTTGAAGGCAGACTAACCAGAAGCGATAAGATGGACCATAAGAACAGTGTAAGTGTAACAATTTGGAACACAACCAGAGCGAAGCATCTCTTTGTAAACACAGGTAGCGTCCTTCACTCTATGATTATCAAACAGAATCTTAATATAAGCAGTATAAGAAACAACGGTTGGTTGACATCCCTTGGATTTCATTTCACCCCACAACTCAATTGCCTCATCCACATTCCCAGAACTGGATAGCCAATGCAACATTGAAGTGTAAGTAACAGAATCAATTTTGATCCCTTTTTCCTGCATCTGATGAAAAACGTGTTTCATGGAAGAAATCCTTCCCGCTTCTCCAAAAATATCCAGCATGGTTGTGTAAGTGAACTGGTCGTGCTTGAAGCCTTTGAGTTGAGAAGCCCAGTTGAAGAATAACCATGCTTTCTCCATTGGAGGGTGTGATTTCAGAACCTGGTTCACAGTGTATGAGTCCCATTTCAAGGTGATATTTTCCAGGTCTCGCTTAGCGGAATCCCAAGTCGAATACTTTAGGGCTCTATAAATATTCGCAATTATGTCCTTCATATATTCTCTTGGAACAGGTGGAAAAGAAGGGGAACCATCTTTCTTTGTTTTCTTCTTCAATTGAATGGGTTTCTTGATGGTGGTGTTGCTTTTCGTGCGGAATGGAGCAATGGGTTTGTTTGGTTGTGTGGATTGACGTTGAGGAAGGGAATGCATGGTTTTGGTGGAAGGAGAAGGGAGAAGGTTTTTGAGAGACCCATGGAGCTTTGAAACTCTGCTTCTGCTCATCGATTTATTTATTTAGAAGAAAATGATGATGGAGACATGGAAACTAGATTTAATGGTTATGCGAATAGTCTTTAGAGTTGGAGACGAGGATATAGATAATTGTAGAAAACCTGAGCTAGCTACCGGAAACTCTCAACTCTTTTTTAAATTTTGACAGATCAAACTCCTCCTAACCAGATTTTAAAAAAAGGGACCAACTTAAATATCTTCTACTCCTTTACATGTAAGCGTTTTTGGAACCTGAAATTCAAAAGGTTTTTCATAGATTTTGGTAATGACATGGTATCATTCTTGGATATTCGATCTGTCCATAACAAAATTCATCAAATACGTCCACTACAAAAGAAAATTCTTTGGACAATTATAAAAAATGTTTTTTTCTCAAAAAAATATTTTTAAAAATACCTTTTAGTTTTTATTTTTTTAAAAAATTACTAAAACAAAATTATATATATATATATATATATATAATATGGCGGCCAACATCGCCCGCCATTGGTTGTCGGATCACCACCGCGGCCTCCGCCGAAGAACTGTCGCCGACCACCACCGATCGCCAGAGAGCCGCTGCGTTGACCAAGAAAAACCAATCACGAATCTACCCTCGATTCTACCAAAAAAACGATAAGTTAGAAAACGAAGTTTGAGTTACCACAAACAATCCACCAGGATTCTGAGTTGTCGCAAAAAGCTCACACATGCGCAACCAATCACTCGCTATATATATGTCGGATCATATTGCAAAGTTGCTTTTAAGTTTTAATTGAAGTGTTAGTTCTTCTATTTCAGTAAAAAAAACAAGAAATTCAATTTTTTAATAAGAGAATAATAGTTTTTTTTTTACAATACGCACTTAGTGCATTTCATTCAATAGCAAATCAACTATACATGCAGGAGATACAAAGCATTCTTGAGGAGTACTAGCGGACAACAAAGCTAACCCCACAAGAGAATGAACAACTTTATTAGCATTCCTCCTACCAAACTCAACATGAGAGTTGCAATTAAAAAAAGTAAACAGAATCTTACAAGAGGTTAAAATGGCACTAAAGTACTCGTTACAAAGAGAAAACTTTGAATTAAAACCATCAAATACAAATTTTGCATCCATTCTAAAGACAACGTCCTTGTATCCTAACTCACGAACCCAATTAATAGAGAGGAGGAAGCCCATGGATTGGCCAAGTATAACATCAGTTATGGGAGAAAAACAATAAGTGTTGTCTTGGCACAAATAAAATGACCTCTATCATTCTGGATGCAAAATAAGAGAATAATTAATGTAAGTAACTGGAATTGTGGACGGGAAAAGAAAACAAAAAAAAGTTGGTTAATCACTTTCATTGCTTGTCTATCTATATATTATTTGTTGAAGCTTTAAAAGCGATGGATGGATGTTTGTTGGTGCAGTGGAGAGGGGTAGATGCTATAGGGACTAAGAGAGTACGAAATAGGTAAGGTTATTATTTTAGTGGATGCAGCACAACCGTCCCGTGATGAGTGATGGTGATATATACTAGTATATGGATCTGTTTCTCTATTGTGTTACCCTAAATTACGTAAGATCCATAGAGGTGATATTTCAATTTCCAGGTACTGTCTATTGTGATTTTTACTTCCTACCAAGTATCCTAAGCGTCATATAAGTAGTACTTTGTAAGAAGATCCGCCAATTGAGAAGAGCTTGGAGCGGGTAGAAGATGGACAGCTTTGCTTGTAACCACCCATCACAAAGACAAACAGTAAGGTGTTGAATAAAATCCACCCTATCTATCTCTCTCTCTCTAGCTAGGAGAGAGGTGAGGTGATTGGTGAATAACAACAAAACATATATACCTGCCAGCCTGAACCATTCCATTCCCAATCTTAAAACTTGCAATTGATTTTTACTTCTTCAAAGACTTCACCGCAAAAAACAAACACCATTCTCTATATATGATGATTTTCATCATGCTGAAGCTTCACTATAAGTGCTAGGTTCACCGATTGCACTCCAATGGAGAGAGCAAATTTCTTGTAGGAGGGCATTAATTTATCATACCCTACCACATCGAATGGATACAAGGTCTTTGAATCGGTAGAGACATTCCCACAAATGTAATCATCATATTTGCTAACATGTCTGTGTTTCAGAATTCAGGCCCGAGCAACATTCGGATATGTCGTGCTTCCTTTACGCCACGTTCTCACGAGGGAGTTTCTACGAGTTCTTTGATGTAGGATTCCCTTTTCTTGGAAGTATTCTGTCATAAGGAACTCCCGCCGTTGTCGATTCTTATTCAAACCGAGTTTGAACGAGAAAACCCAAGTGTGCCTCGTATAGTCATCTATCGGATATGGGGTTGAAAAAGGGCCCCAAATGTCCATGTGGATTAGATCAAAAACACCTTTGGACTTAGTATCACTAGCAAAGATAAATGGCAATTTATGTTGCTTAGCTAAATGACATGAGTCACAAACATGATTAGAAATATCTTTCACATATGAAAATTCATTACAAATTTGTTTGATTACATTTTGTGAAGGGTGCCCTAATCTATAATGCCATAAAGGAAAATCATCATTTGTAAACATGATTACAAGAAGAATTGTTCAAAGAATTGAATTTACATGTTGAAAATAGCTTGTCAAGACGATCAAGTACATACAATGACCGAACGCTCTAGCGTGCCCAATCGCCCTCAATGTAGGCTTTTCTCAGATTGTGCAATCATCATCGTCAATAACTATTTTACATTTCAAATAATGTGATAATTTGTATCCAGAGATCAAGTTAAAACCAAATTCAGGAACAAATAGCACATTATGTAATATCGAATCGTAATTGAACATGATTGTATCAAAGATATTTAGCATATGTCCTAGTTCCATTTGGCATTTTAATACTAACGGGTCTAATTTCATGATAAGCATAGAACAAAGACAAGTCATTGCATATATGATCGATGGCACCCGTGTCGACTATCCAAATGGTGTAGATAATTTTACTGTAGAGTCTTGTGTAGCGATGGCGGCTATAATGGTGACGCTTTCTTGATGTTGGAATCGATCACCCCACAAACGCATGCGTTTATGGGTCTAAGTGCCTCAAGATCTTCCCGCATCGTTTTCAAATCGGTGTAGAATGTGTTGACGCTCCTCTCACCTTGTTTGATTGAGTGGATCTCTTGCATCAAATCGGATTCGGCGAAAAGCATCTCCCTTCGAAAGCGATTCTTCAACTCGCTCCACAAGTCGGAAGGCGTTCTCACGTTTCGATACTGCGCGCAATCTCCGGCAAGAGAATCGGCGATCCGAGAAACGCGGTGCCGTTACATACATCGCTCCCACGCTCGTATAGATCGTCGGTTTCATCAAAAGTGTAATCTTACCGTTGATAAATTTGATCTTGTTCGTCAAAAGAGAGCCTCTTCATCTTCTTACTCCGTGTTTCGTAATTGCTCCCGTTCATCTGAGGTGTGACAAGCACGGCGCCGGGTTTTCTATTTGGATGAAGATAATAGGGAGAGGTGAGGGTTAACGCAGGTCTTTCGCTTTTTTCACCTTTCCGTTGTTGTTGTTCATCCAAATCCTCAATCTCGGTTCAATTTGTGCCATCGTTGATTGTTGAAGTTTCTTCGCGTGTTGATGATGATGATTACGACGATGATAGGAACGAAGGGCATGCGAGCGATTTCTGCTGCTCTGATACCATAAACGAATCAAGATTGAAGATGAAGGAATGAGAAAATTGTTTTTGTTGTTCTATTCATTATTGGTAAAGTAATACTGTATATATATGTGTAATATACGTAACTACCCAACAAACTAATAACTAATTACCACTTCGTATCATATAAGTCAATACTAACAGACTAATTAATCACATGTGTAATTACAATAATGCTGAATTTAATTCTCCAATAGACTTCACCGCAAAAAACAAACACCATTCTCTTATATGACTACACATTTGCTAACATGTCTGTGTTTCAGAATTCAGATTACGTATCTTCGCCGACCAACTTGGTGAAAATTCCACCCACATAATTAATTAGGCAGCTGGCACTGTATATAACCAAAACACCCTAATATACGGCAGAAATTAATTAATGGTGAAACTTCTTCTGCATGCACCGCTTATATAGTGCATAGGATAGTAGTACTAATTACTAATTAGAGTATTTGTTGAAATTATGCATGGTCCGTCCCCCACAGGCCCACACCAGTCACGGCTTCAGTGACTGCAGGGAATATTTTGTTTGGGCCTCTTTTTACCCAGCCAAGCCAAGCCAAGCCAAGCCAAGCCAAGCCAGCCTGATGAATGATGCTTGACCCCTCTTGTGTGACTCGTCCTAGTCTTAGCCCTCTAAGGTTTTTCCAAGGAGGATCATACCCTAACTCAATAAACCCTACCTCCCATAACCGGTATATACCTTTTCCAATGAGTTACACACATTATCACTATCCTAATTGCTACTACCAGTAAAAGTGCTCGTCAGTATCGTATGCACTATAGGATACTGACGAGTATATCCGGGTTCAAATTCAGTCTTAAGCGTGCAATATTGTTAAATCTCTTGAGGGGGAGTTTTGCTGCGCATTGTGGTCCTATTCGGCTCGAAAGATTAGTCTTTGCAGTTGCGTGCAGAGAATAACCAGTTTATACCAAAAAAAAAAGTGTCTACCTGTCCTCATTTATTATTGTGCTAGATAACAAAATTTTAATTTAAGAAATTAGGTGATTCTAGTTGATTAAAGGGTATAATAGTCTAAAAAAATATTACAGCACAAAACTAGTTAATGGTGGAACTTATTATTTTTTTTGCAAATAAATAGTTTTATTACAAAAAAACGTTAAGTCAAACGTTAGCTTTTTCAGTTGTACTAATACGGAGTGCCTTACGGATCCCGATCCTAACAACTAGATAAGCAATAAAAAGAAGAGCTAATTTACCAAAATTTGTATTGGAAAAAGGTTATGTAGCTAGTCTAAATGGTTAGTGCTGCTAGTCGAGGTTCTGAAATATAGACAATTCAATCAAACCAGCTGCATAACAAGCGTTTTACTTTAACACTGAAGATTATGTTCAAGAAAATATACTCACAGCTTTATAGATGGACCTCTCAAGAAAATATCTGAGATGAATTTGGTCATTTTATTAGTGAAAGAACTTAATGGTTCTCTCCAATTACTCTAGAGATTTTGAGTTTGTTTCTACCCATCTTGGGTTCGTGAGCTAAGAAATATAAGATGTGATTTTTGAGCTTATGCCAAATGTGTTGTTGATGCTTTCAACAACAACATTTCCGAATTTGAGTCTTTTATCAATATTTGTAAGAATTTGTTTTCTTTCTTTAATCATAACTCTCTTGTTGAGTTTGTTAGGAAGAGTGCTAACAAAATTGTTCATTCCCGGAGGTGGCCTTGTTGTGAGCTAGCCCTCAAGATTATTATAATGTCCTAAGGGTGGAGAATGGGTACGTTACTTTGTAAAATTCAAAACAACAACAAATAATAAATGCAGCATATATACATACATACATACATACATACATACATACAGTATGTGTGAGTGAGTATTTTTTTACGGGAATGTCTGTGTCTATATATATATATATATATATATATATATATATATATATATATATGTATGCATGTGAGTGAGTATATGTATGTGAGCATTTTTCAACTAACTAATTCACGAAGCTTACTTTGAATGCAGTACCGTTGTGTTCCCTTTTGGGTGCATTGATGTGATATCTTCAATGTCATAAATTGGAATACAGAGTTTACTCCACCAGAAACATTGAATTGAATGTAATGCACAGCATTATTTGTTTTTTCTTTCCATGTATGCAGCTAAAGAACAAAATAATTCTCCCACCCATTCTCATAGTTACTTCAACATCCAACTCTGTCACATCTTATTCCCACTTGAGATACTATCTCTCAAATCAAATTCCTTCCCTTTCTCATTTCTCTCTTCACCAACATATATGTATACATACATACATAAATATCAGGTTACTTTGAATATTCATCCATTTAAATACTCGGTTCAACCAACATAGTCCAAATGCAATTTAAGGCAAATGCCATATTCAAATTCAGTCTCCTATTACAGCACCATTTTCTCTAAACACAAACATCAATGACATTAAAAAAAGACTTCTATTTTCCAACAAAATACCAAGACTATCCCCATCATCATTTTACATTCATAGCAAGTTTGTTCAGTTTTTCAACGGAAGGAACTCAATAAAGTGGCTAGGTGCATTCATTGCTGAAGCTGATATCTCTGTCTCTTTGTGTTGGTTAGTTGTGTGATCACTGCAATATCCATCTACTCCATTCCTTATTGGGAAAAGTTGAAGGGTTTGAGATTCCACACCATCATCTTGGTGAGTGCTTAAGTGGAAAAAACCGTTTTCTCTGTGAGTTTGATGGTGATGATGAGGTGAAATGAAAAAGCCAAGGTCATGGTGGTGAGTCTTGATGAGTTTTGGGTCCATTAGTCTAGTATTTGAAACTGTGGTTGTGGCCATGCTATAATTACTATTGCTATTGTTAATGTAATAATTAGGATGTGTGTTAATGAGGTGGGGGGCAAGTGTAGTAGTAGTAGTAGTAGGAGGAGTAGGACAAGTTAACTGCATCATGTGCCACGTGGCATTCCTTTCCATAAAGTTTTTTCTTTGTTGTAATTCCCCTTCATCGAATTGGAGCCATCCATCTGTTCTAAACTCTGAGCCTGCTGCTTTTGATGCCCTTTGAATTGAAAGAGATTCCTGTGAGGAATGAATGAAAATGTGTGAGGTGAGTGGTAAAAAAACTTGAAAACCATAGGTAAAAAAAGGGCATGCTGCACTGCACTGCACTGCACTGCATGCACGGATTTCAAATAAAGGTGCATGGGATGGGATGGGATGGTCTTATGAGAAGTCAAATTAAAGCAGAAGGGGTGAGGGTGAGGGTTGTCTTTTCGGTCATCAATTAATATGGGTGGGGTGGTGCTCAATTCCATAAGACTTGAGTGAGTAGTAAAGAAAAGAACAGTAGTAGTAGTAGTATAGTACATAACATAACATAACATAATGGAGTGCCCAAAAGCTAGGTACTGAAGCACAAACGCAACAAGCACAAGCCCCAAAAGCCCAGCTAAGTTTCATAACAGCAGACCCGACAGAAAGGAAGGAATGCAGCAGCTTTTAGATCCTTTTCATTTCCCAACAAATTAAGCTTTTGTTTTAGCCTACTTTTTCCCTACCTTAGCTCTAGTACTACTACTTCTACTAGCTACTGCATATCTTTCTTTCTTTTTTCTTTTCTTTTCTTTCTAGTATAATAATAATAATGTATTGTGGAGTAGGAGTAATTTCCAACACCAAACAAACAAACTAGTATAAGTAATCAATCATCATGTGCAAATAATCAGTGCTAAGATAATTAGTGAGTGAATAATAATAATAATAGACCTGATCTTGAAGAGTAGTGGAATTTGTAGAGGGTTGGTGCCAGTTCTTGGTCTGTTGTTCAACTTCAAACACTGTCCTACCTCCTGCACCTGCACCTGTGGACAAAAAGAAAAACAAACAAGAATATAACTTTACATTTCACCTCAACCAACAAAACAACAATCCGAATGAGGGAAAAGCAACGCAGCAGCAGCATCTAAATAACTTAATTTGTAATACATGATATATGGATCTACCTTTACTCTACCAAACAAAAACACAATTACAAAACAACAACAAGGTATCCTATCATATCATATCATATTCATTCATATACAGAACAGAACAAACACAAGCTCTCTTTATTATTGTCTCTTTTATACAAAGAAAAAAAAAAACAACAATTATTATTAATTTATATACCTAGGTCTTTCTTTTCAAGAAGAGTAGCATCAGGAAACTCAGGCTGATGATCAGAAGCTGATTCCATTTGACGGCGGCGCTTCTGCCTTTCTCTTGCTTTGTGATTCTGAAACCAATAGAAAACATTTTTCCCTTCAATTTTTCCAAACCTTCTCAGCTGTGCTGTGATTTGCTGGATTTGCTCAGCAGATGGTGTTCTTGTTCCTCTCCTATACAACTCCTCCAGTGCTCTCAGCTGTTCTGGTGTAGGATTCCACCTTGAGCTCACCACAACTGGTGGATTGTTCAACTCTCTCTTGCTCTGATCTCCCACTGATGATGCTATACATACATACATACATATATTAAACAACAAGCAACTAGTTATTTCTTTCTTTCTTACACATACATATATATAATATACCATGTCTTATGCATATATTAAACAAAAAAAAAAAGAAAAGAAAGAAAGGCAAATGCAAAGAGAGGAGAGGAGAGAGATAAGTAGAGAAAATCACCAAGATTGTGATATTGTGAAAAGAAATCACTGCGGTTCAAGCAAGGGGCGTTTGATGTTGGAGTTGAAGTGTTGTTATTGTTGGGAGAAGTAGTAGTGACTGGTCTTGGCATGAGAGGCCTCAGTTTCCTGCCATTGAAAGCATAATCAGCCATGTTGAACTCACCACCTTCATTGTAACCCACCATCCACATATTCATCTTGCTATGCTTCCTTCCTACTCAACTTTTATATATGAACTTATCAAAGCTAGGGTTTTTGTGTCTTAAGGGCTGAAATACTGATGATAGATACAGAATGAAGCTAGCTAGCTGTTATATATATAGTGTTCAAAAACAATGAAAAAGATATACTAATAATAATAATAATAATAAAGGGAAATGGAAATGGAGAGGAAAAGTAGGGATGGTTGGATAGATAGAGATCTTTTTGGTTGTCACTTGGGTTATGGTAATGGAAATTAAGGGGAAAAGTAAAGAATGGAAGCATGCAAGGGTGGAGGAGCAAAAAATGGTAGTCCCTAGCTATTTTTTCAAATGAAAAGTAGACAAGGCTTATATATGGCATAGGTTGGTTGATGCTTATGCTCTATGCTATGCTATGGTAACAAAACAAAGAAGCACATTTGTTATAGTTGAGGTGAAAGTGTGAACTTGTGAAGTAGTAGTAGTAGTAGTATTTGAGATGGGGGGAGAGAGAGAGAGAGAGAGAGAATGTGTGTGTTGGTTTAATATGGGACAAAAGTGAGGAAGAGAGAGAGAGAGAGAGGGAGATGAGGTTGACTAGTAGGGTGAGAAATAAGGAGAGAGAAAGGGCAAAAAAGAAAGTGAGTGAGTGAGAGAAGGGAAGCGTGGAATTCTGGGAGATTATTGGGAGTAACAAATGAAAAACGACGTGACGATCATGAGGCTTATCATGAGCCTCATCACCCTTCCTCACATTTATTGTTCCTTTCATGTCTCGTGCCTTTCACACTAATTCTCAATCCGAACTGCCCCTCTCTCTCTCTCTCTACCTTTTCTTTCTTTGTCCAATATGCTGTCCACTCCATCCTATTCCTACTATACCTATCTCTCCCCTCTTCCTCCTGCACTCCACTGCACTGCACATTTATTTACTGTACGCTCTTTTTTTTTCACCTCCTCTTACCACAATACTCCAATATGAGTAGACTAGTATCTGTTTTTATATATCTTCTTTCCTCCTAATTACGTTTCATTAATCTATAATCTATGTGTGACAATCATACTTTTGGCTTTATACATTAGTACTAACTTGTTAAGGTAAATATTGCTAAATCACAACAAAATATACAATATAGGAAGGAAGGATCATTTGAATTTAGGTGGAGGCGTGGAGATAGCAAATTAGAAAAATTACTGTTACCTCATTTTTGGAATCTTGTTTCCATGGTCCAGTGTCTACGTACACACAGATCCATTTATTGGATAATTAATTGATCAATGGGGTGGACTGGGGGTATTGTTGTAATAAACAAAGAAACAAATCTGTCCATCTATGTCCTATCTATGATCTCTCTGTGTGTGTGTGTGTGGCTTGGTAAGGTTTTGCATCTCTCCCCCTCTGCTACTCTCTATTTTTCTTTAATTTGTTTGCCTCATAGGTATAACCCCATGGTCATTAATTATGATGGAATGACTCAATTCTCGAGTTAGTGTGAAAGTCTGGCATATGGAATTTGAAAGCTATAATTGATTAATTATTTCTAGCTTTTTGTTGGGTAGAGGGCCTACTCCCTGCAAATTTCTGAATCCCTACTATTTGTATGTCTCATTATTTATGAGATGTTGCATGCAAAATATGTAATGTAATGAGAGAAGAGAGTACCATGCAATTGCAAACTACACAACAATCCATCCACTATCTACTGTCCCACTGTAATCCAATAAAAGCCCTAATCAGTCTTGTCATTTCTCATCTCATCTTCCTAGCTACCAATATCCTATAGTATATATATATATATAATATTGCTACCATTTCATTCTTTTTAGGTTTCACCTAGCTGCAATTAGTCAATGGCATTTGTATCAGAATGTTTTCTTCTCCAAGAACCTCCTTCGTCCTTTAGTACTTTTATTTATTTATCTAATTTAAACAACAACAATAATAATAATAATAATAATAATAAAACAAACCACCAAATATAACTAACATATCATCATCAATGAAGCTAGCCAACTTGTTGCATGACACATTCTTTTTTTGAATATATAGATAACAGAATATATGTTACCCGTGAATGAATCTTGATCATATAGCTGGGCACCTACTCCTGGAGTTATGCCAAGTATTGCACAGATTGATTAATTAGTTTTTTTCTTTCTTTTGATTCAGTTATATTATATAGGCCTCTACCCCCTTCCTCCCCCCAACTCTTTCAATCCGTAAATTTTGCTGTCTTAGAGAATCAAAACAAATAACAATTAAATGCTGCTACATGTATTGGGAAAAGGGTAGAATATATACTAGGATGCATACTACTATAATAATGCTTTAGGTGAAGAATATGAAAGGAATGATATGTCTACGTACTTTTAGTAGTTAAGTATTAGTATTATTGGAAGTAAGAAAGCATGGGGAATTAACAAAAGGTACTTTTAATTAATTCTTTGATAATTAAATTAGATACATGTGGGAATCATTTTGAAAAAGTGAAGTCCAAGTAGTACAAGTTTTTTGTATACATATCCACAAATACACGGCATTGGCATATGCATTGTTTTCATAAAAAAATCATTCATCAGGTGACACTGGTCTTAGTCTAACTTGAGAATTTCTTCTTCTCTATTTCCCAAGAGTATAGTAATAGTAATAGTAATAGTAATAGTAATAGTAGTAGGACGACTCTCCCTCTTGCAACGACAAAACATGATCTAAGCAATCACACTCCAAGGGACAAGACTTCAGGGGGACAGCTTGAGCCTTTTCCCTCTAAATAAACAGGAGAGGAAAGGCCTGTAAACAATTTATAACATTTCTCTTTACTTCCCAATTGGTAGTTATAACAAATAAATAATATAGTTACATATTTCTCTTTACTTCAAAAATAGTAGTATTAGTTAAATTTTTTTATGCATATATTCTAAATGTAGGGTTATTTTATTATATAAGTCAAAATAATTTGATATTGACACCCCTCAAGTTCAAATCTTGGCTCCGCCCCTAATTGTACCGGTTAGTGTCACGAAATTATTATTAATTTTTACCAACTCAGTTATTAACGAACAAACTTTGAGTATTTGAACTAGATAATTTTTTTCCCAAACGTTAAAGACCCTATCCTATAACACACTGCTTAACATCACACTTTACGTATATTTCGTCAATCTCTATTTATAAATTCTAGGGAGTCTATGAACAGTACTCCCGCCAAAATTCCTACTCTCTTTTAGGTAATTAACCATGTGCTTTTAGACACTTTAGAGTCTGAGAAAAAATAAGATGTTCAAATACGCGAAGATCAATTCTCAATAACCGGTTTGGTGAAAAATAATAATAATTTTGTAAAAAATACTTAAAGTGTGATGTTAAGTAGTGTGTTTTGAGATACTTTAGTGTTCAAAAAAAATTAACTGTACAAATACACAAAATTTGTTCCTCAATAACTAATTACGGGAACATTAATAAATTTGTGAAAAATACATAAAAGTGTGATGCAATATATATAGTGTGTTTTGTGGTACTTTAGCATCGAGAAAAATTTAACTGTTCAAATATTCAAAGTTCGTTTCTCAATAACCGATGTCGTGAAAAAATAATAATCTTATTGTGACACTAATCCGTAGAACTCACCATTTTACTAATTTCACCACTTTTAAAAAATTCTACTTATATTTCTTAACCTGAAGAAATATCTTTTATATAAATTTAGTTCGGTCATTATCACAATATATTTTTTAATTTTTTAGGATTTACTATTTATAGGAATAACTCCTCTCTTCATGTCTGGTTGCATCCATTATTACTGAGAGTTATTTCTTTGTCTTGCAATATATAATATATCATAGATACTTACTCACTGTAGAAACTTTAGACACATTTACGATGGAACTCTCATCAACTTCTTTCAAATTTGTATATCTATTTCTATTTTATTGGTGTTTTTCATCCAACCTTCTTTGATATAACCACACATTTCTCTTTCTAATTGTGGTGTCTTCTACTCTTTCTAATTATGAATTAAGTATTTATATTTACATTTGATGAATATAGATTATAAAATTAAAAATGAACATATTAAAAAAGTCATTGAATTTGAAACTTTTGTATTTATTTTAATAAAAAAAATTAATGTTTTAAAATTAACAGAAACTTTACGTGTTTATTTTAATAATTGAAGACTAAATAACTCTGAGATGATGTACATTTTCCTTCTCGATAGCCCTACACTTTTTTTTTTAGATTAGCAAGAGATATAATGAAGGGGGCACTAGGGATGCACCCAACCCTTACAAGTTATGGGAAGGGGAGGAGATTAAAATCTCACTAGGCCAAAACCTATTTAGGAAAAAGACACAAGGAGGAAAAAAGAGTACCTAAATAGAGAGGGGTGGTTACAATGATGATATAGGGCAAGTACACCACTCTGAGAGAGAGATCCCACTATTTATCCCTTTCCTAGCAACAAACCAACTCCATGATACATACTTAATGGAGTAAATGATAGAGTTTACATTAGTTACAACACCCTGAAATAATGTCTTATTCCTTGCTAACCACAATTGCCACATAGTTGCAACCCGAATAAGTGTTTGATCCTGAATACTTTCTTCCCTTTCACGCTCTTGCTAACTGATGAAAGGAGGTAAGAACATCCTCTTCAACTTCTCCATCCAGATTTAACCATGAGAAAATTCCACGCCAGACCAAACGCACAACCGAACACCTACAAAAAACATGAGCAGCTGACTCTAGCTCCCAAAAACATAAAACACAAGACAGCTCATACGGAGATGACAACACTCTTTGGTTGTGCAATTTTTCTCGGAGGTTGGTAGCTTATTCAATAACAATCTCCAGCAAAAGATCAAAGCCTTCGAAGGAGCATCAGTCTTCCAAAGCGAATTGCAAGGCCTCCACCATCGGTTTTGTATTAGCGCATCTCCACGAAGAAAATTGGACACCCAATTGTAACACGACTTCACCGTAAACCCACGAATCGTATCGGACAGCCAAATAAATCTGTCATTAACGGAGCACTGCAGCTGAACACCGGTCAGCAGCTCCTGCAGTTCACATACTGCATCGGTTACAGCTGCAGCAGTGCTTGCTGGATCGGTTACAGCTGTAGCAAGGTGCGCAGCCCACCTCCAATTCCACACTCTTTGAGTTTACATACGTACTTACTCTAAAGTTGATTCCGGATTCATGTCCCTTGGCAGATATTTTTAGACGTCACTACCGTCGTGCGATGCAGAATCATGTTCGAGCTATTCAGGTGTAACTTAGCCACATGGCTGATCATGGAAATGTTGACAACCCAATTATAATTGATTACCACTTTGAGGTTCCCCATGAAATCAGGCATGGAATGGAGCCATTCATTACCAAGAAGTTCCACGAGTTATGAAGGAAACTTTATGAGATAACCGATTGGTCGTAGGTTCAAATCCTACTTGGGGAGATTTAACTTTTTTTGATTCCCAAATTAATACCTTAAAAAAAATTAGTCAATTTTAGGATACTTACCAATCGATAAAAACCAGCCAAAGAATTGTGATTGATGGAAGTTGTAAAAGTCTATACACAATATGTGTATATAAATTAAACTCTTTGTATTTTAGTGAGATAATAATAGAATATAGGTTCATAATTTTTTAAAAAAAAACAGTTTTTAGGATTTCAAAAATACCTTAAAAATAGCTATTTTGGGTTTGCAATTTTTGAGGTATCCTAAACCCCTAGTTTTTAGGATAAAAGAATCTGATTATGGGTTTTGGGATTAAGAAATACTTCAAAATAAGTTCCTTGAAAATTTACCTGAAATCGATTTTTGAGGTATTTCGAGAATGAAATTTCCCGAATTTATGTCGATGTTGTATTTTTGAAATTTCCTAATGTTTGAGATTTTTCCGTTTTGAGATTTATGGGTGTGGGAGGTATAATGGGGGGTGCGAAAAAAAAATCCTAGATGTGGTATCAAATTGAAGCATGGTTGGTGTCAATTCTCATGGGATTTTGTTTTTCACACTGCCCATCCTACTCTTTCACACCCCTTAACAAATTTTATTATAAAAATAACATCGCGTGAAACGCTGCGTGGGGCGTGTTTAACGGCGGTTGAATGGCGCCGTTGAACGTATTCGAATAGCGCCGTCAACACGTTCGAAACGGCGCCGTTCAAACGCGTTCGAACATCGTTCGAATAAACTCTCTTTGAGCGGTGAAATTACTCACAAGAGGTGTGAAGTCAATATTTAACCCACGCGACGACGATGTCGTTCGAACGAGTTCGAACAAAGTTATGCGAACACGTTCGAACGACGCGCTCGTTGAGCAGTGAAATTACGCACGAGAGGTGTGAAGACAATATTTGAACGCGAATAATATTCGAACTCAAGGCGTGTTCAAGACGTGAAATTTATTAAAAAAAATAATTTGATTAGTCTTTTGATCATTTCACACTTTTATTAAGTGTGTTTTGAGTAGGAGGGCGTGATAAAAGCAACACGCTTCCCATGCCTGCTAACGACCCAGAATATATCAGTCCAACATAAAAAATGGAGCAAAATATATATTTTTCTTTTCTTTTTCATCATTTAATAAAGATAGTACCGCGTTCTCATAAAAAATAAAAGAAGCCAGTACCGTGTTCAAGCCGCGTGTGCGACAACCGTGGCATCCGTACCAACTAAAAATTCGAAAACATAGATTAAGTACACATCAATCAACATTAATTTGTCAACAAAATAAATTCAAGTTAACATTACACACATGGCTTCCACCCCTACACGCCCCCTCGGCCATCATTCCTATCCACTAGGCTTCTCTAGTCCTCTCTCCTTACCAGCTGCTCCAATAAATTATTATATCCATCCTATTTTATAGTGAGTAGTTTAAAGTTTTAACACAATTTTTAAGAGAAACAATTAGTAGTATAAATTTTATAAAGAGTACTGTATCTAATTTATCATCGGATCTTTTTATCTCTCTATATTGATAAATATGAATTATTTATTAAATGTCAAAAATTGTCATGAGTAAGAAATGCAAAAGTGAGAAAAAATACTAAATACTTTCGTGAAAATATAAGACAATAATCAATTTGGAACAAATTGATTTTACTAAAGCACCCAATAAAAAGGGACGGAGGTAGTGCACATCCTAAGCATTCTCCTTTTAAGTACTTACACATGAATCTTTCATGTACACATCACTTTTTCATCCAAGCCAACACTTTAAAAAAAATCATTAAATGATGTCTACAAATAACTACGCATTATTATTTTATCAACAAATTATAGTAGTGAAACTCCTTTTCTAAAGATATTTTGAAATTGGAGGAAGGATAAATTTAATCAATTCGGTGTTAAATAACATTTATTTATATTATTTCTCTTATTTATTCCAAACTCCGCTGGTTGGTTCGGAAGGCGATGATCGGTGTTTGGAATAATTTGAGTGTGTAATTGGGTGGAAACCTGGTGTTACTTTGGTAACACAATTGGTAGCGATGAAGAGAACAATATCCATCCTACCTGAATCAGTTGCTGATCCAAAGTGATTATATGAATAAGTTGTTGTGCAAGTTATGGAAATCAGATACTTCATCGAAGGTCAATATATTCGGGTGACATTGGTTAACCAATTCTTTGCCGACACGTGGGCTTCTTTTTCACCGTCATGTTATCACCGATGCTGCTAATGTTGTGTGTCCCATATGTTTGCTGCATTTAAAAAACGAATGTCACCTATTTTTTGACTACATGTTCGCGAAAAGCATCTGGTCAATCGTTTGCACGTGGCTGGGCATGGAGCTCACTGATTTGTTAACCGTTAAAGATCATTTTCGTTGGTTGGGACAACTTTGCAAAGTAAGGAAAGCGAAGAGGACTAAGTATCAAATTTGGCTCACGATTTGTTGGACCATTTGGTTATCTAGAAACAGTGTGGTATTCAAAAATGAGGATGCAAACATCGAAGCTGTTATTAATCGCATCAAAAGCTGCTCTTGGAGTTGGTTGATTTATAGAGGGTTTGACAAATCATATTGTAATCCTAATTTCAGCATCACCAATTGGTGGTCTAGACAACTAGAGTACCTAAACAATATGTAACCATTTGTTACCTCAAAATTTCGACAGTGCATTAAATGAAGCTTTAAATGGGGTTGACTTCACATTTAATATTGTTCTGTGGGCCATAGGTCAATATTCAAGTCAGTGCACCATGATTTCGACGGGAAAGGTAGACAAGTGCAAGGAGTGCAAGTAAACCCGACAAGCTTAGCTCTCAAAGCTATGAAGCAAGTAATGCAAGAGACCTTCGACAAGAGAGACCCAACGCCGACAGAGAGTGGGCTCAACACGCCGTCAAGCGGTTGACAACGGGTTAGTCGAGTGCGAGAACAGCAGATTAGTGGCGGTTACTCTCCGTAGTTTTAGGAGGCGATTTCCGCTTTTCCCCACGATTGTTCCTACGGGTATAAATACCCCTTTGTAATAGAAAATCGAGGTCACCACATTTTACAAAAACACCGAGAAACTCAACTTCCAAGCCAAAGCGAAACAAGAGTGAATCAGTTATATATTATACGTGTTGGTGTACCACCTTCTTCTTTCTATCATTTTAATGCAATTTTTACTTGTTTTCACGTTTGTTGCTTTCTTACTTTCATTACGCTTTCAAACTATCTCTTCCTACTATTTTTCGTTCTTACGCACGCTAAAAGACACAAAACACAAAGGCAATTGTCAAAGAGATTTTCTAGTTTGATCTCACGATCTTAATATTGAAAACTAGTGATTGTTTGCTAAAAACACCAAAGAAACAAATTGCACGCCTTGATGGGACCTTTGCCGATTATTTTGTGTCGTTTACGTTAAGTGTATAAACTTGTATGCACTTGAGGAGTGGTAGGATGGTACGCACCAATTCTAACAACGCCTCTAGTTTCGACCACGTGATATCACAAGTGCAAGGAACAACGGTAGATTCTGCCAATGTCAGCGGTGGAAATGTTGCAGGGACTACGGCCCCAGTGACATCAATAACCGTTCCCACGATGTCAATGACCAACGTTGGTTCGACATCGTCTATGGCCTTGCCACAAAGTATGGGACTTCCTTCTAGTCTTATGCATGTGGCAACAGGAATAGTTTGGAAACACGTTTCCAAAATATGAGTCTACCACCATACCCTTTTGGGGTATATGGCATGCCTACTGGAATGCCACATGTCTCGACCTTTTCTCCTTCACACGTCTCTTCTGAGGGCGTACTTGGTCGAAATCCTACTCAGATTAACCAATGCGTCCTTGTTGGCGTTAAGACAACAAGTAGATTTAAAGCAATCATGATATGGTTAATATCTTCGACTCAACAAATTGGTACCGTTTTCAATCCTTTGATTCAGAACACAAATACCGTTTATCGGATGTTAGCGGACCAAATGGGTAGGATTGCAGATTTCTTTGGGGCTCCTACGGAAACAATAGGCGATTACCAAATTGTGGGAACAATATGCCTAATACCCCACGAGAGATCGATGGTATCGAAGCCAAAGCGGTTGTGGGCGAACAACAAATGGGAAATCACATCCCCGAGGTGGTTATGGTGAATCGAAACCAAAATCTTGATGAAGTTGTTCGACAAGTGCAACGAAATAATGTTTGCGCTCAAGACAACATAGCCACTTTGGTGAAACCATAATGGCGCAAAATGGCCTTAACATAGGTTTACATAGGCCTAATTTCATATCGCCCCTGTGTGAGTATATCTTGCGAGCAGAGTTGCGAGAAATTTGGAAAATCCCTAAATTCACTAAGTTTGGGGTGACACCAATGAATCTCTTGTCGAACATATTGCCGGTACATGATCGAGGCGGGAGACATAGCTCAAAATGAGAGTTTGAAAATGAAGTATTTTCCAAATTCTCTAACTAAAAATGCCTTTACGTGGTTTACCACTCTACCCCGGTTCTATATATACATGGGGGCAATTAGAAAAGGCTTTTCATGAGCAATTCTACATGGGCGATCGAAAATTAGTCTTAAAGAAGCGGCTAGTGTTCGACGTAAAGTACTGAGGCTATTGATGATTATTTGAATAGATTCGAGTTCATGAAGGCAAGGTGTTTTACACAAGTGCTCGAACATGAGCTTGTCGAAAATGGTGCAGTGGCCTTGACTATTCAATTCGAAAAGAAATTGGATACGTCTCATTTGAGAGACATGGCCCAACTAGGTGATAGAGTTCGACAAGTCGAAAAGGCTTAAAGAGGAAAAGGCTAGAGTGAATAAATACATTGTAAAGCAATCGAAGAAGGGAGACTAGGAGGTGGCGATAAAAGAACAAAACACCAATGCAGAGTGTTGATCCACTCCACGAGTGAAGCAATGTATACAGAGCCAATGGAAATGAATATAAGCATGGTGGATGTGAAGATGGCGGGTTTCCTAAGCACGTTAAACCTTCGACATACAAGATCAAAAGTGTTGTGCGGTGGGTGATCTTTGTACAAAAGATTACTCAAGAGAGGAGTATGAAGAGAAATGCGGTTTGTGTACCCCAAGGTGAAGAGAGTTGGTAGACTTCCTCAATAGGTGCAAACTAAAAACTCGAGGTAGTGTTGTGCCCCGGATGTGGTCTTTGTTTTTGACAAGGAAGCGACCAAAAGTGTTGAAGGCTACGAGTTCGACTGACCTCTCAAAAGAAAATGGCAGAGAGAAAGCCAAATTTTAGTTTTAAGAGAGGAGACCTTCCTTATAAAGTTAAAGGTTCGAACAAACCTTCGACAAGCAAGCCACAATCACTTTGGTAAGAGTGCAACCAAGAAGGAATTTGTGTGGTCGGCTTCTAAAGCCGTGGGAATACAAAAGTGAACATAGGTGCTACCAACCAAGTGAAGGTTGGGAATAAGGCCAATGGTAAATCTGTTGTAATAAAAGAACCAAGGAGGCTCGCAATGGAGAGAATCTCTCCTCCACCGCCATCGTTGAGGAAGAAAAGTTCGACTTCGACATGGATGAAGACGTCACTCAGATTTTGAAGACTACGAAGCGATTTTGGCGTCATTTGCAATGTGGTGTCTATTCTACCCGGTGAATATGGCGTCATCACGATCCCAAATAATGTCAAAGAAAACTTCACCGAGGATATGGCTAACCACAAGCCGGTTTGTTACTACGTAATGAACAACGGTACCGTGTCGAAGAGCAAATGGCCACTTTCGAGAAGCGAGGCGAAGGCATGCAGCATCACTGAAGCCTCGTATGTCCAAGCCAAGGTTAACGGCGTGGGTGTCAATAAGATATTGGTAGATGGAGGCGCTGCGGTGAATTTGATGCCTCAAGCAATTTGGAAACCATAGGGATGTTCGACATCGACCTTAAGCCTCATAATATTGTGTTAACCAATTATGAGGGCAAAACCGCCGATCTTTGGGGCCGCCGAAGTTGAAGTAGTAGTAAACCGCCAAGAGAACTACCATGTTCTTTGTCATAGCCTCCAAAGCAAGCTATAACCCGCTCCTTGGCGAGAGAGTGGGTACATGGAGTAGTGTCTTTGTACCTTCAAGCCTACACCAAAAGTTGGTGATGTGGAAAGATGATGGTCTTGTGGAATATGTCGAAGCGGACCAAAGCTACTTCCTTCTTTGGCGTAAACAATGTCACCAAGGAAAATTTTGAAAAACAGATGGCGAACATTGCGCCATGCACATCTTCTAGTCGGGCTTACATCTCATCCGACAATATGCTTTCCTCTGCTCGATTGTACCCAACACATGGTTTTGTTTGGGAGAGGAAGTGGTGGAAGATGGAAGTGACTACTACGAGGGTGTTCTACCCCAACGGGATGGGATCCGACTCTTAGAAAGTTTTAGATGTCGACACCAACGCGTGGGATAGAATTACGGCCTATATGGGCGAAACTAAAATAAAACGGCTTTGGAAGCGAAATAAGTCAACAAACGATGGATGTCGAAGCCATGCCTTCATCCGAAGAAAATGGTGAAGTCATAGATGACGAACTTGATTGCACTTATGATGACTAACCATTAGGCTTTGAAAAGGATCCTGTGGATTCAACAAAGCGCATGCAAAGCGGTAGAAGTGACCATTGCACAAAGATTCAAAAATGCATTTTCTTACCTTCACTTCTTATTAAAATCGAAAAAGCATTTTTTGGGGCAATCTGTTACCTCAAAATTTCGATGATTGCATTAAATGAAGCTTTAAATGGGGTTGACTTCACATTTAATATTGTTTCGTGGGCCATAGGTCAATATTCAAGTCGGTGCACCATGATTTCGGCAGAAAGGTAGACAAGTGCAAGGAGTGCAAGTAAACTTCGACAAGCTTAGCTCTCAAAGCTATGAAGCAAGTAATGCAAGAGACCTTCGACAAGAGAGGACCCAACGCTCGACAGAGCTGGGCTCAACACTTCAAGCGGTTGACAACGGGTTAGTCGAGAGTGCGAGAACAACGATTAGTGGCGGTTACTCTCCGTAGTTTTAGGAGGCGATTTCCCTTTTCCCCACGATTGTTCCTACGGGTATAAATACCCTTTGTAATAGAAAATCGAGGTCACCACATTTTACAAAAACACCGAGAAACTCAACTTCCAAGCCAAAGCGAAACAAGAGTGAATCAGATTATATTGTACGTGTTGGTGTACCACCTTCTTCTTTCTATCATTTTAATGCAATTTTGACTTGTTTTCACGTTTGTTGCTTTCTTACTTTCATTCTCGCTTTCAAACTATCTCTTCCTACTATTTTACATTTCTTACGCACGCTAAAAGACACAAAACACAAAGGCAATTGTCAAAGAGATTTTCTAGTTTGATCTCACAGTCTTAATATTGAAAACTAGTGATTGTTTGCTAAAAACACCAGCAAACACCATTATTATTGTTTGGATTTGAGCACGCCTAGTGTTCCGTTAATGAAATATTATTTATCTAAAAAAAACTACACATCATTAGTTTAAGAAATGTGCTTTTAAAATAAAAACTCTGATTCTGTCAAAAAATAAAAAACGAAAACTTTGATTTGGATACAAAAAATAAAAACTTTGTTTGCAACAATTTCCTTTGTACATTAAGATTAATTGGGCATGCAATAGTTAAACTTAAAATATTCACGTTTTTCATCTTCTGCTGTTCCGACACCATAGACGATGATGCTTTAGAAATCTACACTAGATTTATACAAAAAACCCACATCTGAAAATACCAATAGGGTCACTTGGAAACATTGACACATATCTTATTTGAGGATATTTTGGTCAATTCCCCTTAAACTTTTCACTTTTGCTCATTCCCCTCTCTTTCACTTTAATTCAAACCCCTCACAACACCCATCTCTCCCTCTCTCTCCGCTTCTTCCTCCTCTCCTTTTCTTCTTCTTCATTTTGTCTCTCTCTCCACTCCATATTTTTTGTCTCTGTGTGTGTCTTCTCTTTTCCATTCACATATGCTTCCTTCTCCTTCCTCTCTTCATCTTATTCATTTTCGAAACCCAGAACTAAAAATTTGGAAACTCATCTTCTTCCTCTATTCTTCTTTATTTACTAAACCCATATTCAAATTTTCTAAAACCCAGGTATAGCGCCTATTCCTCTTCCCGTGATCTTCTCTTTCACCTTCTTATTTAGATTTTGATTTAGATTTTTGTTCTGATTTTGTTTTGGTGTTTTTAGGTTTTGTGGTTTCCTCTAACTTGACTAATATTTATGGATCTGATTCTAAATTTTGATTTTGTTTTCACTATTTTTTTTCAAGAAAAATTGTTCTCTTCCTGCGACATTCTTACCTCTCTTTTTCCTTTCTTGGCAGCAGCAATAATATTTGTGGTGATTTTTTCTTAGAAAATGGGTATGGTCTTGAAGGGAGGAGAGAACCAAAAGAAAGGGAGTGCACAAGGAGAAGGAAATTTGTGAAGAAGAGGGATGTGGGTGAGGTGAGAGAGCGCAGCTAGGGTTTCATTTCCCCCTTTCCTTTGAACTCCACATTTCATCTTCTCACTAATTCCATTTTTCAGGTACAATGGGAAACTAAGAAAACGAGAAATCAAAGACAATCGCGAACTTGCAAAGGATACAACTAAGGTATCACTGTTTTCGTTTTCTTAGGTTCCTTTGCGATATGTTATTCGTTTTTACTCTCTGTTTATGCTAAATCTTTACAAGTGACTGTTTATTAAAGTTTTACAAAGTATTTTGTGCTAGATTTTTCCAAACTTCACCATGATCGTCTTTAACAACTTGGATGCAATAATCAAAGTGTGTTTTCAACTAATTTCTTCCATGATTTTTAGTGATCGAATTTTTCAAGGGCGTCAAAGTCAAAGCAGCGAAAAAGGGTGTGGTGGCGGCGATGATGAGCGGCGATCAACGGGAATGGCGACGGAAAGCGGCGAAGGGTCGGGATGGTAGACTCTAATTTTTTCCTTCCTATGTTACTTTAGTTAGATGCAAGGATGATATTAAAATAGAGTGGCACATTTTCTTTGGTCAGGATGGTGTTTACAAGGATGGTATTAAAATAGATGCATTATCCTCTTATTGAAGCAAAAATCTATATAATCTAACTCACTTTTCCTACTTTTGTACAATTTTCAGTTTGCATAGAGTCAAGTTGTTACAGTCTCATGTCAATGCCGTGGAAAATGAGGTATATTCCTTTCATTGATTGCTTTTGTTTCCATTTGACTATGCAATATACATAACTTTCTTAGAAGGGAGAGCAGCTAGAAGGGACAATTTTGTTTAACTGTCATCTTACTAAAATTTTAAGCTGCCCTTGCAGCAGTAGAGTCTTAAGCTTCATTGTTTTTTTCTTTCTTAAGCTTCACTGTGACTTATAATGTTCTAATTTGCAGCTTACTTCCATCTTTCTATGTGATTTATTCTATATACAACGTATATTACTTTTTGTGCAACTTACTGACATATATCATTGTATTGACAAACATAAAATTCCATCTGTTCTTATTTTTCACAAGTGTTTAAATAATAGTTTGCATTCAATGAACCAAAATAGTTTTATATCTCTATCCATACACGTGAAGCTAAGTGGTGATCAACTAATCTTTAGCATTCTATAAAAACAAAATCTATTTACAGTTGTGCAACTATATTCACCACTAAAACGAGCAACTGCTATAACAAGTATTTTAGTTTATGGACGTTAAAATACTGTGCACATTGTATTGGTCGGAATGTGGGGGTTATTTTCTGATATGTTTGTTGTCATCCTATTTTTTTATTGCAGCTCAGGTGAGAGATTAGGCTAGAGGTTTCACTAGAATAGTCATAGGTGTAGAGGTTGCTAAGAAGCGTGGTCTTAAGTTTCATGTTGATGCATTCCAACCTCATTACATATAGTAACATCTTTGTAACAATAAAATGTAAAAAAAATTGGAATTTACAAGTGATTTTTTTGTTTTTCCTTATGATTTTTTAAGAGCTTTGTGATGCAGCTCTAATATGGATTCTCACATACGCAGAGTGGCAGAGGCAACAATTATATTAGGAATCATGACTCGAATGCGAGGGAGATTGGTGATTGAGTTAGAAAAGAAAAGGCTATGGATGGCAAAATCGCGATGGGGGGGTTATTGGGAGGGATTTATAAAGATTTGATTGAAGTTGAATGAGTTTTCACTTGGCAATGGTTTTGTTGGAATATGTGGTGATTCTCAACATCCATTTACTTTTCCTCTTTTAATTAACCGTAATTTGTTCATCCGTGTTTTAACCAAAATTCTCAACTTCTATTGGCTACATTTGATACTTGATGGGAATTCCCGATAGACCGACTCTTACATATAGAGTATTTTGTTGTTTATCTGTTTCAAGTGCCTTAATTTTATGGGTTTGTTTTGAGCCTTGATTTTTTCAATTAGTTATTTTCTCCACTTTCAAAAGATGTCTTTCGAATCTAAATGGGAAATTGTTTCGATTGCAATGGTGTTCGCAAATAAGGTTAATTAGCGGCGATATCTGATTTTTCAAAGGGTAATAACTCTTTGGGTCATAACTCATGGTATGATATCCGAATTTTAATAAGATATCATTTTACGGTCTTATGCTTATGTGTAACCATACTTTAAGAGGAAATTATTGTATGAGTGGATGTAAAGGAGTTCATACCTTTCAATTCATAATAAGATATAGGTTTTGCTACCTCTACTCATAAGTTCCTTCCAAGAAAGCAAACACT